>JBCAUA010611420.1:0-16079 GCA_038406235.1 Peronia verruculata
CAAATTGTATTACCTATTTTATTTCCTTGTAATATGAACCTCCTGGGTCCAAGAAGAAAGATTTTCACCTCTAGGTGGAGCCCCCCCCCCCCCCCCCCAATGCATTTCATCACGTTAACATAATGTATCCATCTCTATTCAGTTACTTCTTATTCTTTGACCTTTTTTTTATAATCTGTGAATGAAATGTGAACTGATCACCAGTGCTGCACACATACCCCTTTCTCATGTTCATCAATGTGCACATATTTTTTAACTTTTATATTTTTGTTTTGTTTTACAGGCAGGACCCAATATCCGTCATAAGTGCCTTCAAACCATCCTAAGAATGATATATTATTCTCCACCTGATCTACTTAGACAAGTCCTAGTCAATCAGACAGTCTCAAGGTAAGCTCCAAATTTCATAGTTCGTCAAAATGGTCTTACTTCATTATGAAATCATCTGATTTTAGGATTCACGTTTTCTCTGAAGTAAATCAGTCGTTAAGTAGATATGTTTATCTATTTATTTATTTTTATCCTGTATTCAGCCTTTCGCTTAGGAAAATCAAATTACCCCAGGTTCAGTTGCAGGCCTTGCTTTCGTGAGAGAATGTTTTGTAGGTAGAAATTTGAAATTCAGCGATTTTTCATGAACAGCAGCATCTCTGCTGGCTGTTCTCAGACTTTTTAACTGTATAGGTCTTTTGGTGCAGATAACATACACATGGGACCCAAAATATATTCACCTTTATCAGAGAAGCTGGATTTCTGGTCCCTTTACCCAAGAAACCAGGGGATGGTTGAGTCAGTGAAAAAAAAAAAAAAGGAGATAGGTTCTAATCTTTCCCATTCCTGGCAAGATTTGAACCTGCAACACTTTTCACACTGTCACGGAGAGGCAGACACGCAACGCATCAGCCAAGGTGTCCCCCAGTTGGAATATAGATATGGGGATACCATTTTATACTCACTGATACAGTGTTCAATCATGATTTATTCTATATCCTAGAATGTGAATACATGTATGATGTTCCTTCTTCTTTTTCTTTTTTTTTTTTTTTTAAGATTTTTATTTCTAGGAATAGACTGAATGGGCATACATTAAGGCATGTTTTCATACCATATACAAATTCACCTTGACTTTTACCTCTGTCATTATACTTGAAGCATATGTAAGCATAATTATTATCTTATCTATCTGCAGTCACATTGCATGTATGCTGGGATCTCCAGACCTTAAAGTTGTTGTTGGAGCTATCCAGATGGCCAACATCTTGATGCAGAAATTATCAGACATTTTCAGCGTCTATTTTAGAAGAGAAGGTAATTATTAACTAAACTTTCAAATCGTTGGTTAGCCAGTATTTTGGTTAAACAAGCTCAGTTGTTGTTTTCTGTAGTGATACAAGTGCAAATTGAAAGTTTTTCAGAAATAGTATGAGCAAAATAGTTTTAATGGACTAGTTTTAGGTTTGTTACAACTTGATTGCATGTTAATTTGGGAGATTGTGTGTTAATTGTGCCTTGTGAACTGGATTTAGTGCCAATGTGTGTCTTGTATTAGGTTGTGTAGTATTAGTGATGCTGTAAAGTCATGTACCGTCAGCACAATGAACATGTCTTGTCCTTTTGTGAAAATAATGAGGAACTTGAAAATGTTTGGATATCCTAAGGAAAAACTACTAGTTTTTGACCCACTTAGAAAAAAGAGGATATCTTGCCTGTGGTGAAGTATTTTGTTAGAATAACACAGGAAAGTGAAAATATGTATGTGAATCTTCAAATGAAAACCAAAGAGTGCAGATACTGTCTCATAGTTTTGGCTTCACTCAGATTTTCCTAGAATCATTTGTAGATTATGATTGAGGAGGGTGATTTATGCTGGATCTTACCTTTTCATTTACAGGAGTGATGCACCAGATTCAGAAACTGGCTACCCAAGAGGCATTGCCAGCATCTCCTACAAAGTCTGGCACCTCTCCCAACTCCTCACCAGTTCTGGGGTCAGCATCTGACTCCAGTTGTGCTCCACCTCCTTCAGTACCAAGAATAGATGTCCCAGAAGTTGGTGAAGGAGATGATATGTTTGCAGCTGGGGCCTCTCCTTTGATGGAAGAGCCATGTGCTTCATCTGCCCACATGTGAGTAATGCTCTCCAAATTTATCTTAAAAGAAATGAGTCATGGCCAGTCAGAATGGGTTGGTGAGTCAGAGAAATTAGGGACTGAATGTGATAAAAGTGACCTAATGTTGATGTTTTTACACTGCAGAAATTGAAGCAATGTCCATCTCTGAATTAATGGACCAGTTCTAAGTATATCAAGAATGTATTTACCTATGTAATGTTCTTTTCATTTTTCCCAATTTTTCTCCTGATTTTAGCTGGTGCTGAAAGATCAGCCCTTTTCTCTCAATTTTGCAATATTTCATTCTGTCGTCAAGCTCGCTCAAAACTTTTTCATCTCTTGAAGGTGTATAAATGAAGATTTTACATGATTGTTACTCACTTTTGTGGAAAATCGAAATATGACATTTTGACTGGCTGCGAGACACATGTCTTTTATCTCTTCCCGCCATTTTATAATAGTGAATACTTTAGCATACATCATGACAGTTTTTGACACATTTACAGGTTTTTGTGCTGCAGTATATAGTGAAAACAACTGAATGTCATCAGTTTGCTATTTGTTAATCCTTACACATACATTAAATAGGAATAATTGTATGTGTTTTCTTCAATATGTTGTCTCTTACTAACATCATCCACATTAATTTTTCTTAAAATGCAGGAAACTCAGCGATGTTCTGAAAAGAAAACGACCCCCAAGAAGAGGGCCCTCTAAAAAGGGAAGCAAATCAGAAGACACACCTTCAACAGAGCCATCACCTAAAGGTGTTGGTCTGCTTCTTGGCAGAGGCTCGAGCAGAGGCAAGACTACATCAGGTAGATTGACATAAATGAATAGCAGACATATCTAATTGTTCCATTCTAATTAATTTATTTTTATTGTAGTTACCCTCTCCATAGTTTATGAGAGATTTTTGTAGATGGTTATATTCTCGAGAACACTTAAATTGTTTTTTCATCATTAATCAGACATCCAAATTATTAATGTGCAGGAAGATGTTTCACGTATCATTAAGCCTGACATTGTGATGATACTTTATATTTAATTTTTATGGGTTATCTTTCTGTGTGATGATTTCAGAAAATCATTTTGTTTTTGTGCTCATCATGCTTGTTTAATGTTTTCATTCTGTTTTCCATTATTTCAGTGCAATAGAAACTGTTGTGCTCATTTTCATCTTAGGATAGTATGGATTTGAAGGTGATTCAGTACAGTGCTGAGTTGTTGAAAAAGTTCGCAGTTCTCAAGATGAAACTGCTTTTTTATTTTCAGGAAAAGATGCTAGATCCAGCTCATCCAGCTCAAAGATTCCATTCCTGACAAATCTCAATCCTCGGTCCTGGGGTCGGATGGGGAATTCTTCAGATAGACAGTCTTCAATGAAGGTATTTGATATAGAAATGTTATGAGTTGGCTTATTATAGATGTTGAGAGGAAGAATTAGAACTTGAAAAAACTTCATTTCTTTAATGTTCCTGAGACACCTTTTTTTGTAACTTGATGGACCCAAATCTAGCCTTTTTTTAATGACCTTACTAATAGAAACCTTAATTCCTATTTTTCCATCACATAAGAACATCTTGTTCATGCAAGAGAACACGCTTTTGTTATGGTCACCATTTAAAAAAAAAATTGTAAAAATCGTCACATTGAACATATTTTTTTATAAAATAGTTTTAATGACTAAAGCTATCTGAAGTACAAAAAATTTGAAGTCTTGAAGATAATCAGCATTGTGGTAATATTTGTATGTATTTTCATAAGCATGCAACATGTGTGCATGATTCTTTCACTTGACAATGTGTTATATTGGTGTTTTGCTTTTCAGGACATGTTGTCACACAAACAGATGCCTCCACCAATGGTAGTCAACAAAGAGAAAGTAAAGGCATGGATTAAAGACCAATGTAGGAAGAATTTGATTTATAAAAGCCCATGATTTATTATCTTAAATCACATATTACAATGAAAGTCTGATCACGAACAGCTGTGAATTTATATGTAGTATAGGACTAAAGAAAGCTATCAAGATGGCACTTTTATTGCACTCGAGCACTACTCTCTCATTTCATTACAGTTTATAAGCAAATGTGTTCACTTGTTCGTTACAAATTATATCTACATAAAAAGAACTAACTATCACCAGAGAGGCAATATGTATCCCTTCTTTGTAAAGGAAATTTTAAATGCATGTGCTGTAGTGTTGTCATGTTTATTCTTATTGGGATTAACAGTGAAGCTGTCAAAATGGCATTTTGTCACCCGGTTATTCTACCATGTGAACTTAGAATAATTTAGTTTAATTTAGTTATAACAAAACAGAAGCAATAGTGATACTGAGATTAACAAAAATTCTCAAGAGTTTTATTTAAATCTTATCTATATAATGCATTCATTACCGATCCCTGTGATTTCTTCATATACAGGTAAAATATTTATGGAGAAATATTTCTCTGCTGATATTCATGGGGAATCTCACCCTGCACTTGATATGCTCAAACGCCTTTGTGCTGCTACAAAGTGTCTTTCACTACAGGTGAGATTTTGTCCTTATATGTTGTTATTTATATGAGCTATTGTAGATTTGTTTATCTGATTTTATATCAGAAGAACAATATATATTATTATTTTCTTACTTATTCTTATAAACTCAGAAGTGATCTATTTGTCACTGCATTGAAAGAAAATTTAAAAAGTATTGTATGACACAACATTTCCGTAAGTGTGTTTGAAATTGATGCTGGTTTAAAATACAATTTGTTCATACCTCATTACCTAAATTTAAAAGATGAATTTTTGTACCACTGCACTGCTGTTTGATTGTGTCTTAGGTCTTGCCATATTTCAAGTAAGCTTATCAGCCTATTTACTTATTTCAGGGTGACAGTGGCATCGACTGTTTGCTAGAAATAGCAACTATTATGCGTGAGAGTGATATTTCTCCGTTTGAGGTGATTCACAGTGGCTTAATCGGCCAGCTCCTTGAATATTTGACCTCAACAACAGGTGATGTGAACAGGGACATTCGTATCCGCAGGTTTCTCCACGTCTTCCTCAATTGTCCTGTAAGTCGATCAACCATTCTGTTATCTTTTTTTTTTTTTCTTCTTCTTCTTCCTGGATATGAAATGTTCATCATAAATATCATAATTTGACTTCAAATAAAATACTGGCACTGTATTTTTTATAGTCATAATTTTATATAGTCACACTTTTACAGGTACATGGTGTTCTATGAACATTTTGAAACTGTAAAACTAAAGTTAAAGCTTATTTAAAAATAAGCCAGTCGGAATTAACATGTCATGGTTAATGGATGGCTCTTCTGGAACAAACAAGAATATCTAAAGAACCACATGAAATCATAAACTTTTATTCATGTTATAATTTCCAAAATCCATCATCAGAGGGAGAACTTTGAACCCTAATCAGAAAACTGATTTTGTAATGGTCACCGACTTTTTGCCAGTAGCTTATGATCTTTTTAATTTTAATAACTGTCTGGGTGCTATTTGTTTACTAGCCAGCAAGCCTGTTGATATTTAGTGAAATACAATATATATATTCAAGATGAAGAATGGAAGACAGTTGATTTAACAAGCATATGGAGAGTTCAAGTAAATAATGAGGCAGGTCGAGTAGGTTTTGAAAATCAAAATATTAACATAGAGGCCTACATTTTTTTGTTTTCTTTAAAAAATACATGGGGTCCCTCAAGAGTTTTATACCTTATGTTACATAGGGTTTTTTAAGTTACTGTCTGACAAATGAAAGAATGAATTGAAAAGTGCACTGATACTGATGATCAAAATAGGAAGTTGACTGACTAAAGTTTTTCATTGAGAAGTGTTGAATATCATTGACCTTCATAATATCTATTTCTTTAGAATCTTTGATCATTTTTCTCACTGTGATCATTAATTTGCCAGCCACCAAGTGTGACTTACCTGAAAGAACCCCCATTGGACATGAATAACACCCCTGCTCTTTCACATCTTGTGGCAAAACTTATGGCTTGCTTACACCAGTTAGAACAAGTAAGTGCAAAATTTCAGGGATGTCAAACTTCCCTCGGAATTCCGACTAATTGGCTGTCGCCGACTTCCCTACTTTTGGCCGCTCAACTGCCGACTTTTACTGAAGCTACAAGACAGTCATGGTTTTATAATAAATTAGGATACAAATTCCGCAAGATGATGGCGAAACCGGAAGTACAAAAGAGTTACCCTCGCAGCTCGGACGATAGTCAGACTGTTGTTGGCGGCTGTTTGAAGATTGAGATCGAAGTTCGTAGCGCTTAATTCCTCACATCCAACAATACACAGTCGAGTGGTTGCGTGAGAGTTGCTGATGGAAAATTAGCCTATTAGAGTGCTGACAACAACAAATAATGTGCCCATGATCTTAGAAAGACTAATGTAGGACAGCAGGTGTTTGCGATCTAGATCGAGATGTTGGAACTAGATATAGATCTAATCTACTTAACGCTTGATGATTATGATGGCTGCACTGCCTGTAGGATCTTTTTAGTTCTTAGAATTTCCACTAGTTGTATAATTTTATAGTCCCATCCCAGGATCATGTGAAAACTTGCAAACTTCGCTCAAAACAATGAAAACTTCTAGCAAGCATGAAAAACCTAGATCTAGATTTTTTAAAGTATCTTAGTCTTACATAACCGGACAGTGCCGTGACCGCCTGGAAATTTTCTGACTTTTTTATGGACCCAATTTGGCATCCCTGTGGTAGGAAAACTCCTCAGGTGGAGCGAGACAGGTGACGGTCTTCAGAGGAAGAGTGGGTTCTTTCATCAGATGTTTCGTTTTCTCACTGAAAATCTGATGTAAAAATATTTTTTATTATATGTCGGTTTTTTTTTTTGTATCCTCTGCCATAAGCTTTGACATATTGTCAAGATAAGGCACTTCTCTTCCAGGTTATAATTATCATAAGAACTATATTTAAGCATTAATCTGTAACCAGTGTTAGTCCACATTTGGATTCAATAGACTGACAAAAATGTAATCCTGTCAAATCACCTCACTTTATTCCCAGAGAAATAGACTGATGCCTGTAAACAATATTTCAATATCTTGAACTGAGTTTAGATTAATACTAAATGATTTATACTAAATGATGGGCAAAGGAATTTAACTATTGAAAATATTCAGATGTCTCAAGGAAATGAAAGTTTGCACAATTGGTCGTTAGCTACTCCTGTGTTATTTGTTTCTTCTTCCACTTCATTTTTTTTTCCTTTTAATTTACTTTAAATTATTTTTTTATTTATTTTTTTTGTAAAATTAGTGTTATTTTCTTATGAAAACTTTTTTCTATTTTTTTTTTTTTTAATTTTTATTTACCCAACCTTCTGGGTTCCAAAATAATGTTAAGACTATTTTGATATAGTCAATAGATAAATGTTATTGGTCTTTTGGATATATCGAATGAATGGTTTAATTTGTACTGTTGTCACAAAGCAACATAACTGATACATATTTTCCCCAGTTCCAAGTGAAGGTGCATGATCTGCCAGGAGGTGGAACTGGAACCAGCCGAGGAGGAAATGCCTTGAAATTTTTCACAACACATCAGCTCAAGGTGAGGTTGTTTGTTTGAAGACTCTATATCTGTCCTTATATTTTGAATTTCATGTTTGTGACACATTTCCAAATGCAAAAGTAATGTGTTATATTTAAATAAGGGATGTCGAACTTCTGACTTTCTGGTCATTGCTGACTTTTTTCGCTTTCACCAATTAACAACTGATTGTTGCTGAGCCCACTAGCTGGTTGCAATTTTATGATAATTTTAACATGTCATGCATCGGAAATATGATAGAATTTTGTTCATGTTCTGGATGGGAGCTGAACCAAAGTTTGGCCATTGTTTCCGGTGTAAAACAGGTTGACAGCACTGTCAAATATCACAGTCAAGTGAAATGAGTCAGATTCTGAATATTTCAGGACACATAAATTGTAGGTAAATAAATCCTTCACCAAAGGAACGCATATCCATTTCCTTTCCAGTGAGATCCATTAGCCCAACACAGTTTTCACTGTACGTCCCAAGTGCATCCAACCCTAGTCATATTCTATCATAGGTTGTATGTCAAGAGAACAATGAGGGGATAGTCTTGACAGATTTGAATTCACATTATAGTCCACAGTGAACTTGGCCCATTTTGTAACATTTTCTTATTACTGAGGAGGAAATATGCGTAGCAGTGAAGGGACTCTTTTGGACATATTACCCATCCATTAGCAGACCATGAAACTGTTAGAGATGTATAACAGATCTATCAGTAACTTGGTCTCACTCAAACTTGTTTTTCAGTAGTTATGACTCCTCCTCTATAAGCTTTTATTGAGGAATCCTGCTTTTTTCTTATTTCCTGTACTTTACTGTTCTGTTTCCTTTTATATGATAGGCACATAAGCTTTCTTATCATGTTAATACTTCATGATCACGACAGTTTTGCGTTACCCCCTGCCCAGAAAATTTGGCCAAAAATCAATTCTGATCCTCAAAATGGTCACACCTGAAAAGAGTATGGATGAAAATTTTGACAGGCTGGTTTCACTCACTTTCACAACTACATTTTCCTTCTGATTCGTCTTTCAACCTCCTGCAGGTGGTTGATATCTCAGTCATGCAACATGTTGTTATTATGTTAACTCTTTCTACACTATAGGTGATATGGGATTGTGGCCACATTATTCAGTGATGTCAAATTTCCTACTTTCACACACGGTTTCCTACATTTAGCTGTCAGTAATTTCTCTGTTGGCCCCAAATCCGGTATTATTTACCATTACCTTACTTCAGTTTTTACATGTTGCTAAAGAATCTACCTGGAACTTTTCCTACCTTTTCATGTAGACAGATTGACATCCCTGATTATTTAGCAGCTGAACCGAAAAAAGTATCCTTGGGTGAATTTCTTTGCTGAAAATGACACCTTACGTGTGTAGTGGTATATATCATTTAAACATCAGATTCTAAAGATGATACAAGTAATCAGTTTTACAAAATGAAATACTTGTAACACATGAACAAAAATTGTTCAAGATGATGGGTAGATAACATAAAAATATCAAATGTTGCACAGTTTTAGCAATATCTAAAGAAAACAAGGGAGAGAAGTTACAAACTTCCACTCCAAAGCAAAACTATACTTAACTTCCAACAAAAGGGTACTAAATATTAAGAATTTCTTAGTTCCCTGTGAATTTTGTTCGAGTTTTTGAACTTGTTGGGGGGCCGCTGAAATGTGGTTATTTTGGGTTAACTTTCTCTTCTTTTTTTGTGAAAATCTACAATCCTGCACACTGCTGTGACATATTAGCGCTGATTGCTCCTAATTTTCTATCTTATATACTTTTGGCATTAGAATTGTGTACACGATTCAATTCAGTACTGCTTTTCTAAAATACTGATATATTTGTGTGTGGTAAAAATGGTGACCATCGGCCCACCGATATATTCATGAGTGGTATAGAAAGAATTGAGTAATTTGAAACTTAGTTGTGGCATGCTCCATGTAAATATTTGGAAAGAATACTTAGTTCATAATAGAATTCTTACTGGATTTGCCTTCTTCTGTCCAAGATTCTTGACTGTTCATCACATATGTGATGACAATTTATGTGATATTCCAGTGCCAACTACAGCGACACCCAGCTTGCACAACACTGAAGCAGTGGAAAGGAGGACCTGTAAAAATTGATCCTCTGGCCCTGGTACAAGCTATTGAGAAATATTTGCTGGTTCGAGGTTTTGGGAAAACAAGGGTGAGGATTTGCTTATCAAAAAATGATATATTCTCATTAAACTCACGCAGATTCTTCTTGGCATTAAACATGAATTTATATATATATATTTATATATATGTATATTTTTTTTTTAAATAATCTTTTCAGGTTTGTCAAATTCCAATTTAAAGAAGTTCAGCCTTATGTGTTTCTCACTCTAGAAGCTGATTTAACTCTATGAATAATTTTGCATTTATATATGAGAAAGTTCAAATAACATGAAAGTTCTAAGAAAAATACATTTTCTGAATGCCCTGGACTAGGCTGAAATCTCTGGAGTTTTTCCAATGAAATAGTGAGCCCAGTCACAACTCTACATAACATATGAGAAACAATGCTTGTCATAGCTTGCATCTAGATCAGTACAGACAAGCATTTAGCATTAATGTGCTGAGAATGAACAATTAAGACCTCATACTTTAAAGATGTTCAAAGAATTTCATTTCCTTTTTTTTTTTTTGTTTTTTATTGCACCAAGTTTTCAATTTATTTTTGTAGCTTTTGTTTGATTTTGATAAGTGTGCTGTGTGAACAAATTGGTATTGTGTGAATTTGTCATCCTGAACTATATTTATCAAATTATTTGGAAAATGTGGATCCTGCTAATGTATAGTTGCCTGTGGCATTTCAGGAAGGAGCAGACGAAGATCTTAGTGATGATGACAATTCAGATGAAGAAATGGAAGAACAAATGGCATCCATCATGATCTCTGCTACTTCTCCACGACACAGACTGGAGTTTTTGATAGGGGATCATGTCTTGCCTTACAATATGACTGTCTATCAGGCAGTCAAGCAGTATGTGTGCCATGGTGGGACAGAAGTAGGAGACTTCAGTGATGGCGACACTGACACTCCCTTTGGCAATACAAGTATTTGGGTTCAGACACACACCATTTGGTATGTTCCTTTCACATTTGCAATTGATTCATTGCTGGTTTTCTAAGTTACTTTAGATGGCAAAGTCATGTCAATTAGTGAACTTCATTCAACAGTCCATGAATGTCATGTTTGGTATGATACTCAAGATGGCCAAATCTGCTTATGGCTAAATAAAGGGAATTTTATTACAGGTATGACAGGTGTTGTGTGACAGTGCAAAGCAATACTGCAATGACTAGATTTTGCTCATGTACACATTGCACACTCATTTTTTAGTTTTAGACAGATAGCACTAGAAGTAGCGCAAGACCGTGCTAACCAATATATTATTGTATAATTATTGTGTTAGGATTTGGAATGAAGTTAGTTATTGATTTTGCAGGATAGATGAAAATAAAATTGTGATATAAGCTGATGTTGATTTTGAGGAATCTCAAGTTGTCACCTATAGATTTGTGTGAATAATCTTATCCTTGAATCTTGAATGTAGGTACAGACCTGCGGCAGAACAAGAAGATAACATGGCCACCAGTCCAAAGAAGACAAAAGCTGAATCTAAGGGTTCAAAGTCGTCGAAGAAAAAAGGTAAATGTCTAAGAGAAAAGTGAATCGAAAATGCGTATTTTATGCAACAGCCAATACTCTTCTTCTACAAAAAATAAATTGTCTTCAGTGATAAACTCATTCACTGCCAGGACTAGGGATGTCAAACTTCTGACTTTTTGATCATCACCAGCTTTCCTACTTTTGGCAGATCAACTGCTGACGTATACTGAATCCACAAGGCAGTCGTGGTTTTGTAATACCGGTAGTTTGCAATACGAATTCTGCATGATAACAGTGAAACTGGAAGTAAGAAAGAACTATCCTCATACCTCTGATTGTTGTTCGACAGCCGTTCGAAGATGGAGATTGAGGGTCATAACACTTAATTCCTCACACTCAATAACGTAGTCGAGTGGTCGCGTGAGAGTTGTTGATAGAACATCAGCATATCAGAGTACTGGCAACAACAAATAATGTGCTCATGATCTTTTAACGACTATTGTAAGAGGGCAGCTGTTCATGATCTAGATCTAGAAATAGTCTAGCTACTCTTGATGCTCATGACGACGGCACTGTCTGTGGGACCTTTTCAGTTCTTGGAATTTCCACTACTTGTATAATTTTATAGTCCCCATCCAAGGATCTTGTGAAAACTTGCAAAGTCCTCTCAAAAACAATGAAAACTTTTAGCATCAAAACTCTAGATTTTTAACTCTTAGTCTTACGTAACCGAACAGCGTCAGATCGCCTTGTTAAATTTGAGGGGGAAGGGGCGGGGCATAATTTTCCGACTTTTTTGTGGAAACAAGACATCTCTGCAGAACACAAGAATCCTAATTCCATTGTCTGTTCTTTCTTGAAATCAACAAATTTTTGACAAGTGTTTTTTAAATTGTATTTTTATGATCAGCACTATGTATGTTTATTTTGATGAAATTTATTGGAGCAAATCTAAACAATTTGGATTGATATGAAAGTTATAGTTTTGATCTTCGCAGTCAGAGAGCTAAGTTATCATTTGTTGAGATCATGTTTAGTTTGTTTGTTTCTTTTTTTATATTATATCACAAGAGTTTTGTAGTGCAAGTTATAAAAATAAATCACTTATTTGATCATACTTCATAGTGAAATTTAATAGTGGGGGAAAAAAAAAACAGTATATAAATGCTTTGCTATTGTTTTTTCTAAAAACTGAAGATTCCCATAGCAGTAGCCCAGTCAGCCAGCCGGTTCTACAGAGTTTCCTCACAGACAAGTTGCCTCCCACTGTCACAGTTCAAGATGCCTCACTCGAGACAATTACATTACTGAGGGTTTTACATGCTCTTAACAGACACTGGTCATCAATGTATGATGTAAGTTTCCTTACTTTCTTCTCCTTGTCTTATTATGATTTTTTAAAATAATCTCCTTAGTTTTGACAATACCAGTGTTTATCTAGAATGTTCCTTTTACTGTATGATAGGGAATATTTTAAAGTTTTTTTTTCTAGTAATTTAAAAAAATATTAACTGTGATAATTTTGTTAATTACATTCCCTTAAGTTGAAATTCAAAAGAATTTATTTTTTATGTTTGCTAGTGGATATAGCCAAGAGAAGACCAAACTGTTTCTAGCTCATCAATAGTTTGGGTAGTTTGTAAATTCACAAGAATCATGAAAGAATATCGTCCTGTATTTTTCATTTTTAGACTTGTGCAGAAGGTAGAAAAACAGTAATGTCATGTTCAATGTGCCAATTACTATTTTAGGTATCATTCCTGCCGTCCCCACTATTGTCACATACTGAGTTCATAAGCAGCAAACTCACTGCCAAAGCCAACAGACAACTTCAAGATCCTCTCATCATTATGACTGGCAATCTGCCTAATTGGCTGCCTGAAATTGGTCAAGCTGCGTGAGTAGTTATATGACAGAATATAGTTGCTTAAAATTTGTAGGTTTTTAATTTCTTTGCAAAATTAGGTGAGAATCTTATTATGTAGGGATGTTAAACTTCTGACTTCAGTTGGAATCCTGACTTTCTACTTTTGCCCAAACAACTGCTGATTTTTCCAACTTTTTGGTGAAATCAGATTGCTGTCCCTGATTATAACTGTGTACACAGTACAATATTTGAAATAACAGTGGTACCATACACAGTTGTTGCCTCTGCTAAGAAGATAACATATAAACTACCCAAAGTTTCTAGGGTTTTGGTCCTTGATGGGTGACATCGAATTAGGTATCAAAAGTAAAGGCATGATTTATTTAAAAGTTATGTATCAAATAAAATGTGTTTTTGAAAATCAACTCATAATAATATTATTTTTTCTCCTTTGGAGATTTTGTTGATCTGCTACATAATTTATGAACATTTTCGGTGTAGAATTTTGAAACACAAATCACTCCTTACATTTGTAGATCCCTTATTTTACAGTATCGACTGTTACATATTGCCATAAATATTTGATTTTGTGGAATCTGGTCGAGCTTTCAGAGTAATGAAATATTCATTTATGACAGAATATCACAGGAAGATGAGAGATTTATCTCAAAAATTATATATCAGATTATGTTCTCAACGAGATAATCTTTTACATAGAAGTGTGACCGCCAATAACTAGTTTTTTATATCTTTTTTCTGTGCCTGTTAAAATGCACAGAAAAGTTGTCATGGAAAATGCAAGCCAGTTGTCTGTTATATATTACGAGGTTGTCTCTCGTTCATCTAATCCTTTAGGCCATTCCTGCTCCCCTTTGACACAAGACAAATGTTGTTCTTTGCCACCACATTTGATCGTGACCGGGCTGTTTTAAGGCTGCAGCAGGACCAAGCAGGAGAAAGCTCATCTCATGACAGTGAGAGAGTAGGACCAAGATTAGACAGGAAGAGAGTAAGCCATCTGAGATATACTTTTTTGTCATATATCTGATACTTTATTTGTAATACAAATTGATAATGAACTTTGCAGTCTTAATTATAGAAAGACAGACTTATTTGTCTGTATCTGTATTTGATAAACCAGATTTTCCTTATCTATCATCATGGACAGTCTTAGCAAAACGAAGATCAAGAATGAAATAGTAGTTTTAGAACTAGAACAATATTATATTGTCCTGGTACGTGGTACATCTTTGAGGACTATCTAAGTATAGTGTGAGTGTCGGATATTTATATAGTTATAAATGCCTCATACAAGAAAGGATGGCTGCTCTTGGAAAACCAAGATAACCTGCACCAGGAGGTTGAAAGACATATAAAGAACGAAATAAATAGCTCTTGGAAAAGAAGTCTTGATTTCTTACCATGATAGTGATAGATGAGGCCAGGCAGTGCTGAATGATGAGTGTGCAGTTGATTGTATCAGCCTGTGTTGTAAAACGGTTGTGAATGTCAAGCTTGTATATGTATTACAATTTGGGAGACTGAATAGGAATGTCAGACTACGTCATCAGTCAGAGAGCCAGCTTGGAGTTCAGGAACATTGGTTGTACTTAATGACAAAGTCTTGTTTCTTTGCTGCAAAATAAGGGAGAAGATTAAAATGTGTGAAGTGAATAGTAACCGTATCATGTATAAGTGATAATTCAACATGTCACTTTGTTCCAGCGGGAAGTGAGTCGCAAGGACATCCTTAAGCAAGCAGAAAAAGTCATGGAAGACATGGGTGGATCAAGTGCACGAACTGTGTTGGAGATTCATTATGAGAATGAGGTACGAGCTGAGCTTCTTTGTCAATATTCAAATCACTTCACATTTCAGATTTTTCCATCTTGGTATGTCACATGTTCAACTTGTTAGCAAGTGAGGCCCTTGTGAAGAAATGAAGAGAAGAAAAAGACATGGTTGATTAGAGTTTATTTAAAGCAACTTTTGTTTTATAAAGGGTCATATTATTTCAAAGTAATATAAAATTTGTGGAGATCATGATAAATATTTTCATCTGCCCATCCTAAAATATGAAGGTGACAAATATAAAAGTTTGGAGAATTTATTGAAAGAATAATGAATTTATTTAAGAGTAGCTTGTTTTATAGTGAAAGTGAGTAATCTTAATATAGTTTTTGATGTCTGTAAAAAGTGAGGAAAAATGTTCAGTTGTGCTCATCAGACTTGAATTTTTATGAAAAGAGAATTTTATGGCATGTGTGCAAGGCAAAATGAGTATTTAATGACATTAAAAGCCTGGTATTATAGTTTTAATATTCAATTTAAGAAAACTGCAGTAAATTTTTTTTTAATGTATTCTCCAGGTTGGTACTGGATTGGGTCCAACCTTAGAGTTTTATGCCCTTGTGTCTAAAGAACTGCAGCGTAGTGATCTTGAACTGTGGCGTGGCGATACAGTCACAGCTACCAGTCCAGCAGATCCTAATGTCAAGCTGGACTATGCTCAGTCAGCCTGCGGTCTGTTCCCCTCTCCACTTCACAAGACATCAAAGGCGGCCCATGTCAACAAGGTCAAAACAAAATTTAAGTTTTTGGGGAAATTCATGGCAAAAGCTTTAATGGATTCCAGAATGGTAAGACTACTTTTTAATTTGCGTTTGGTTGTTCAAATTTATGTTTAGCTCTTTCCACATCAGAATTTAATTCACTCATTCTTTGATGGTTGATTTTCTTCGTGGCATCCTCTTCTTTAATTTTTTTTAGTCATCTCCCTCTGCCTTAGGGATGACTAACTGTGTGTGTCTGTTGTGGGGGGGGGGGGGGGGGGGGGGAACAGGTGGTTCTGTTTCT
>JBCAUA010611531.1:0-16079 GCA_038406235.1 Peronia verruculata
TGAATGTGTTATTGTAAGGCGCCTTGGGGCTTTGCATAGGCGCTTAATAAATGTACTATATTATTATTATTATTATCCAACATCCTGTTTGTTACAGTATAACATAAATCTAGTGAAAGTGTGAGCAGCAAATCTGTAAGTTTCACATACCGGAGTGTTGCTCAAGCATATTTAGGGAAACAACACTGTAACCCACATAATAAACCTATATGGGCGTACATGTATTCACGATCACAAAATGTAACCCATAGGCCTATGATGTATATTGTATTCTATTATATATGATTTTCAAGTTTCAAGCAAATCCATTCTCTGATTATCAATTGCATCGATTTTTTGCTTCTCCTGTGAAATTTAGTTGATGTGGGTTACAGGAGTCTTGAATCACACCAACAACACACACACACACACATGCGCGCGCGCGCGCGCACATGTATGCACGCACGCATGCACACACACACACACACACACACACACTTATATGGTGAACAAGACTGCCAATGCACATGATCACTGTGCAGGGAGACATTCAATTGCCTTCTATCCGTTGATTTGTACAGGGAGGAGCGAAATCTCATCGAGGCTGCATCAAATGGGGCCTGTATGTCTGTCAAGTTGGTGGCTAACATAGCAGTTAATCTGATCGCTTTTGTGGCTCTACTGGAGTTTGTCAACGCCACATTGGTGTGGCTGGGGGACAGAGTGGGTTACGATGGACTCACCTTTCAGGTAAACAAAGAAGAGAAAATTCAGGTAAAAAAAATTGGAGTGCTATTTGGTTCGCTATTTGATTTCAAAGTTACATTGTATTTGCTTGCTTGATTGATTGACAGATTTATTATGTCGATGATTAGTGTAATGTATAAGAGCTCTTTAACCGCCAGATTGATGGATTGGTGTATAAGTATTGACTGACTGATGTGGTGGATGGATGGATAGATGAAGGGATGGAAGGAGGGATGAAGGGAGGGATGGGGGGAGTGAAAAATTGCTAGATTGATGGATGGATGAATGAATGGCAGATGGATGAATAGATGTATTGATACATGGATGGCAAGACAGATAAATAGTTGGATGGATAGATGGATGCATGGATGGAGGATGGACAGAAGATAGTTACTTGCTCTCATGTTTGCTTGCTTGCTTGTATCTGTTTGGTTGCAAGATTAACGATTGCTCTTCTATTGTCTGGTTAATCTTAACAATATATCATCAATCAATGAATTAACATTTCACTTTAGGGTGAAGAGGTGGGCTGCGAAATCTATTGATAGGCGAGCGGGATTCATTAGTTCATTCTTTAGACCATCCATCATTTCGCTGGGTTCAGGTTACCGATATTCTGTGGTTACATTCGCAGTTGATCTGTTCCTATGTGTTCTGGCCCTTAGCCTTTTTGATGGGAGTGGACGACGAGGACTGCCGAGCTGTTGCTGAGTTGATTGGTACAAAAACATTCCTGAATGAATTTGTGGTGAGCTGGGTTGATTAGATATGGAAGATCAGTTTTGTTTAGGATTTTAGCCCACTCTCTGTTTCAGTCTGATAGAACTGAAAACAAATTATAGTTTACGTGTTTCTTCTACTGTCATCGTCAGTGATCTGTGGGAATCAATTACTTGTCTGTTTATCTTGGCTGAAGAGTTATTTTCCCTTTCTCTCGTGTTCTCTTTTTCTTCACTTATCCCTTCCTTTCCACTTTTATTGTTTTTGTTTTGTTTTGTTTTGTTTTTTCTTTACTTTTGTTTCTTGCCGTATTTCTTCCTTTCCTCTTTCAGTCATTTATTGTCTCTCTATCTCAAATTTTTGTGTTTGTCCATGACACTATCCCTATGTCAGTATGTGCGTGTTCTTGTTGTTTGTTGTTGCCCTTGTTGTTGTTGTTGCTGTGATGTATGTGTGTGCACTTGTATATTTCATGCACTGTGTCGGCTAGTATGAAGTCAGTATGTAGTACTGTAAATCATAAACTCCCTGAACTGGCTGTCCAAACCACCAGAAATTAGACTGAGGACTGAAGAATAACAGGGCTGTGTGACTGTGACTCGATGACTGTAGTTCAATAGCTATGACCGAGAGTTAAGTCTGCAATAATAGGAGATCTTTGTGCCCAGTGCTATTACTTCCCTTTGACAGACCAGACATATTGAGCAAGCAGTGTAAAGGGAAAAGAGGGGGGTGGGGGGGGGGGGATCATTACATTACTTCATACCATTCAAAAAATTTATCACCCCCCAAAAAAAGATAAAATTATAACAAAAGAAGAAAGTCTCTTTATACCATACTGTGTTTGGCATGTTTTATGCATTTGATGTTTGTTTCAAGCAAAAAGTCTAAGAGTGTTGTTGTTCTTTTTTCTCTCTTTGCACTGCTTGTTCAACGCTGCTTTTGTTTGACAAAGGAAGGTAACAGGGCTGGACACATCGATCTCCCATTGTTTGTTTGTTTTGGGGGTTTAACGACACATGAGCATGATTGCAGGTATATTGTGTCAAACACGGTAAGTTCGTTTACATGTCAAAAAGAAGAGAGGAAAGAAAGCGGGAAAGAAGACAGGAACAAGGAGAGCAACAAGAGATGTCTCTCCTGGAATGTCGAAGATAGCACTCCATGGGGGACACCCCACCGATGGCGGGCTAACACCGCCTGCAGATGGGAGCAGAGAACCTACTTATAAACTCCGGGCCCCCTCGGAAGCAATCTGCCATTGTATGTGAACCCGAATGAGTAGTTTTCTCAGTATCTATGTCCTGCCTTTGAGATGTGTATGTACAAACACTACTCAGTGATCAGATTCAAGGTTTGAGAAAGCTAGATTTTTTTATTTTTTTTTAATTACATTTCTTGAGTTTTGTAAGTTTCTTTGGAACTAGACTTTGGACGAATTTTTATGTGTATTTTAATTTGTCTTGGAATTACGATAACAAGAAATATGGCTAACCCTGTAAATAAAGAAAGGTGTGTAACCTTTTTTTTTTTTTTTTTATAAGCCGTACGAATTTCTACACTTCATTTATAGTTCCAACGTTCTTATTTCCATGATTTTGTCTAGCTCTCCCAGATGGTAGCGTCTCTAGTTCATACCAATAATATATGTGATGAATACTATATCTTTACTTCAGGCCTACGTTGACCTCTCGGTCTACATCAACAACCAGGCTTCCTTTGACCAATACTTAGCCAATGCCACAGCCAACGTAACCCAGAACCTCACTGGAAACTGGGTCTACCTGGACGATGACATTTACCTGAATGACACAGGAGCTGTTCTGACTAAAGGGCTGTTGACAGTACGTAATCTATTGAGTTCGGTGTCAGCTTGGCCACAAATGGCACACATTATTATCTGATAGCAGCATAGGTCATTGTCACCACATTTTGAGACACACAAAATGTTTGTAGCACACATCATTTGATGAGTTATGGTTGATTGATATTGTTAGATTGGTAAGAATTTGAGTGCCTAATAGGCAGCCGCCTTGTGTGCTTCCCAGGAAGCTGAAAATGCTGATGAGTGTCTTCTTTGGGTCCATCTGGGTAATAATAGATATTAAAGCGCTTAGAGCCTGTACTGTACGGGGATAAGCGCTATATCAATACTCTATTATTATTGTTGTTGTTGTTGTTATTATTATTATATATTATTATTATTATTATTATTATTATTATGCCATAATGATTCTACTGATTCAATACACAAAGTAAAATTTTACTGGCGCATTTTTTTAAAGACAGTATCTGATCATTCTGGTGCCCAGAAGTGCCATGAGACATCAACCGCATCTTGGGACTAGCCTGACCTACTGAATGCCATTGTCATATACATATGTAGCTGTTTATCAGACTAACTTCGAAATTGGCCGCAATATCTTTGACTTGGCGTATCTAGAGAAGGAGGAAATCTTTAACCTTTAAACTGTCAGTAAAAACTTGTTGGGTTCCAAATGTTTCTAAACTGCAATGATGTTTTTTTCATGTGAATTTTAACTAAGGGGTGGCAATTAAACATACTGGCAATATACATGTAGGATTCTAACCATCTTATATCTATGTTTAGTTCAATTGAGAGGCACAGGTAAGTCAGTTACAAACTATAACAAACAAATATTTGAGCAGCTCGATCCCTTGATACATCTAAGGTTAAAATTCTCTGGAAGAAGCACAACGTTGGTCGCTTTGAAGAAAATCTACTTTCATCTCTCCGTATATAGTATAGCAGTGAGTTGTACAAACAACTTGCCTGTACATGTAATTATTTCTTAGTGTACAAAGTTTCAAATACCGGTATCCAGCTCCTTTTAAAAAGCACCCTACATCATCAAAACATATATAAACGTATTGAATGTGTTACTGTTATTGATGCAGAGGATTTGACAGATAATGCCATGGAGATATAATGAGTGAATAAAAAGGGAGGAGAAATCTGCGATGTACATGTAGTTGATTACATACCGGTATATAGGAAATCAAGGGCCTACCACAGCAACTTTTGGCTCCAAGGGAACTAAGGTGTCGTTAATCATGCTTATTTTTTATTATTATTATTATTAAATTCTGGACAGTATCTAATCAACTGAAACATTTTGTCGAGTAAGAATATTCGAAAAAATTTTTGACACTTGTGGGTGATTTTTTTCTCTTTCAGGATAGATCAATTGTCATAGCAACCTACGCTCTCTGCGGCTTTTCAAACCTGGCATCGATGGGAGTCCAACTAGGAGCGCTTGGGGCCATGGCTCCGAACAGGAAGGGGGATCTGTCCAGGATTGTATTTCGGGCTATGATTGCCGGGAATGTTGCGTGTTTCATGACAGCTTGTATTGCAGGTAATTTGGAGAGTTGAAGTTCTCAGTTTCCTCAATTGTTTGTTTGATGTTTAAGGGTACAATACATAAAGACTTTATAATCATGTTGGGCCAAATGGTAAAATTATTTTGCCTTTCATATTATTAAAGTGTTTTAGTTGTTGTTGTTGTTGTTTTTGTTTGTTTTTTTCTTGCCCAACAAATAACTGCTGATGGTGTTGCTTTGTTTCGAGCTGGAATGTCTGAAAAAGTCATAACTGACGCTATGAGATCAAACTAAGAATTCCGCGAAAGTTGAAATTTGGAAAAATCACTGTCGTAATAACTTAAAATAAATGTCATTATCCGTCACTGTACGGTAAAACATTATAATATTTCGTCACGGTCATAATACTTTTGCCCAAGTCATTTTTGAGGATTTTGAGACGATTTAGAAAAACTGTATGAAATAGAAACATTTTAATCAGCGCCGATGAGGTTGCGATATAGACTTCAATTTTTATCACAGAAACACATGATAACCATTTCTAACCTGTTCTTCTTGTAGGTGTCATGTAGTAAGTCTTAGACAAAATTGATGTGTGAGTTTGAGTTAGGTAATGACTCGGGTAATTCTTCAATAGTGGATTGGTGACTTGAGCAACAGTGTTACAAGTTTTTTTGTTTTTTTTTAATAGTGATCAATAGTCGTTAACTTGCTTTTGTTTTCATATTAGTGCGTTATTTTGTAATTAACTTAGCCCAATGAACTCATAGGGGACACAACGCTTCAGTTTAAGCATGTCATAGCAGTTGCCATCGCATTTTCTATTACCCTCACATTATAGTGTTGTTATGACCTTAAATAATATCAAGCAATTTTTGCATGCTAATATGTAGCGCCTAACAAGCAGCGGGATACTCAGGAATGCAATTGACATGCTGTGAAATGTCTGGGTACTAGGTATGTCAAAAAACATGAGTGAAGTCCTTAGTTTCCAGCTGCCATCAGAATAATTCAACTAATTTTCTAATTAGAGTTTGCATTAAGTAAAGTCAAAATTACACAATACAAACAACAATGACATTTTATTAACTCACTTTCTGTCAGTATTTTATTACAAAATTCTCAAACCGATTGTCAAAAAACACTATCATGATTATAATTATTGTCAACATTTTGACGTAGTAAATCATGTTTATACAGAATAATAGCAGAAAAAACTAAATGGTAGCGTATTTAGCACCTGGTAAAAGGCAGTAATTTTAATAATGATTTGAAAATTAAGTGGTAAAATATGGGATGTCGGAGGACAAACTTTAAAAATACAGTGTCACGAATGAAATCAAGGAGGTCCTGTCGCGTTCTAAATTTCCAATTTGCACTTTTATGACACTTTAATAGCATTTTTAAACTAAGAAGCCAAATCATCAGAAATAAAATAAATTGGGTTTGTGAATAAAAATATTCAACTCATATACATGTATCATAATATCAATGACGCAGAAGGAAAATTACTTAAGATATATCAGTATTAGGGTAGATAAACTATAAAAATCGGGTCCTATGTACACTATACTTTAGGGAAAGATGTGCAGCTTGCAACATTACTGTTATGCTAACAAATCACCACAGTGGAGAGCAGATAGCAAGATCTTACTCAAAAGCTAGTGAGTCATAAAACAGACCAGCTTCAAGTAGCAAAACCTTTTTCGTACTCTGAAGATCGTCGTATTTTCTCTTTGTAAATGGCAGTCTGTTCTCATATGCTGCCATTGGATTTCATCCACGCCAAGAGGACTCACCCTTGTGGGTAAATCTGCCAATTCTGCCTCTGGATCAGAGTGAAATAGCTTGTATTGGACTACACTCTTTGGGTTATATTTCAGATGACTGATTTGTGTAACATTGGGATCCCCTGTTTTCCTTCCAGATCTAATGCTGCTGAACCTTGTTTTTGACATTTTCTTGAGGCTGGAAAAATTCAACTGGTGCACAATATATTTTGGGCTTTCCCTTGCATTCTCCATGACAACAACATAGTCTCGGGATGTATATTATATCTCCTCTAATGTTTCGTTCATTTGTGGAGTGCATTGAATCACACTCCATTTGGGTGTGGCCGACAACGAGATACATTGTACTTTTGGTAAATACAGGTCCCTGTCTCCATAGATAGTTGCAGAAGGGCATTTGATAGAATTGTGTTTTTATTTTGGTACAATGCACCATCACTCCACAATATAAGTTCCTTTATCTGGGATTTTGTAGTAAGAACGTTTATGTAATGGTCATAAATGATATGAGCAAAGACTTCACTCTTCAGGCCCCCATTTGTCTCATCCCATAAATAGCAATAGCCATCCTTGTTAGTCAGTCAAGTTGTGCATGTGTTGTAAAATTGTGAACCCAGAGTTTACACTTGTAGTAGAGTGCAATGGCTTTGGTGGAGGGACACAACAACACAGTTTGAACATCTTATGTTCACACTGAAACAATTTCGTTTTCTTCTTACCTTTTCTTGTCATTCATCTTCTCAAGACGTGCTTTGTATTTCGCCGTCAAATGTTTCTGGTGTGCATCTTGGTCAATGTGACCTTGCTTTGCAGCTATACACTCATCACACTGGTCTTTACGAGGTCTAAATATTGAAAACCTGAGATCAGAGAACATTTGTTTGAAATAGGTATAGCCAACTGCTCTTATACCTTTGCCCTTTGCAATAGTTTGTGGAAATCTACAACCTTTGTACCTGGCTCTAAAAAGTTTTGGCTTTGCATGTGTCACTCTTATGGCAGTAATGAGACTCCTCAACCGGGACATTGCCTAACCATGTCTTACGAAAGGCAACCTCTGAATCAGAAAGCTTTTTGCAAGGATAAGTAGGTTAATCAAGCTGTTCCAAACTTTCATTTCCATCTTGAGCCAGTTCCTCGACACTGGCAGATCTATTATTTTTTCTCTGTCTGATAGCCAAAATCCCAGAGTACGTAGAGGGATGCCCAGCTTTGATGCAAAGATTGATTTGCAAACTTCAAATCTTTGACTATTTGCAATTTTCAAGAAGTAAGATGCAGGTTTACCTCTAGCTGATCGCATCCCTTGACTTAGCTTTTTTTTTTTTTTTCAGAAACTGTGGTTAAAGCATTAACAATTCTTTTTTTTCCTCTCTTTCTCCTCCTATGACTCTAGAGACCAAAAATCTGAAAAAAATTTCTCATGCTGAGCATCTCTGGCTTTATTACAATCTCTAAATTTTGATTTAACACAAAAGTTGGATTCACACTTCGGTCCTTGATCCCTGTCCTCCCTTTTAAATCCTTTCCATCTTTTATGAGCCAATCCCTTCAACCGTTTGTCTCTGGGAATGTTCTGCTCCCACTCCGATGGGTTTTTTGTTTTTCTTGTTGTTTTTTTTTTCGTTTCATCTGTAGGGATGGGTCAGGAATGTCTTCCTCAGACAGAAGGGCATTTAAAATCTGGGTCCCTTGAATCACTCACTCTCAGCATCTTCATAAGGAAGATCAGTGTTTGTTGAACCTGGAAAACAAATTAAAGGCCGTTCACATATTATGTCAAGTAGGAGGTCAAGATGGATGGGGGAATCTCACCAATGATTGACAAATTGTTTGTTTGTTTGTTTGTTTGATACACCCAGTCAACCATAAATGCTGATCCCAATGTTATATCCACTCTGTGAAATCGTGTGGGATCGGAGCATCTTGATCGTTTTTAGCCGTTTTGCTTCAGCTGAAGCACATTGTGGAATGGTGACAGAGGGAAGGGGTGGAGAAGGTAAGCCTAAAAATGATGCAATCAATTGTTGGGGTGGTAATTAAAAAAATAATAAAAATAAACTAATGCAGTATCAAAATGATAAAAAGACACCTTGAAAGAACAAAATTATTTATTAAGTGAAACTCTATAAAGTTATCACACTATTGTCCAAGTCACAGTCCATATAACGCTTTATCTTATGACTTAGGCAACTGTGTTGAAAAGGCAATGACAGAGTCTCTATTGCCCAAGTCATTTAAATCTCTACCCAACAATTCTACTGCTTGGAACTGAGTTCAAGGAACTGACTTGGGCAAATCTGTTGCTGAATTGGATAAAGATAAAAGTCTTTAATAAATAAACAATTAAACTAAACATTCTATGATTTTCAAACATCAACGTAATAAAGCATACTTACTGTTTTCGATTTCATTCATTACTTGAGAAGTAGTTTAAAATGACCGGCGTGGTTTTGCTGGAGCGTCCGCCATGTTGGAAGTGTGTTGCCCAAGTCAATTACATGTACATAACTTAAGCAAAACATAAAAAACAGTTACTATTCTCAAAATACGGGACAAACCTTATCTATTCCTAGCTGGGAAACGAAACAAAATTTTGCTGATTATCACAGTACCATTATCCCCAACCGCCCAAAGCATGACTTAGGCAATAGTGTTATAACCGTGACGATTTTGAATGTTGCAATGGACTGTAGAAGGGTGAGGCTGAGAGAACTCGCGAAAAAATCCCTATAGTTAAATGTACATATTCCATCAGGTCAACAACCTACTGGCTCCAACTCCTGCTACTTAAAAGCTGTTACATCAAAGAATTGTTCACTCATTTTTTAATTATCACGTGGAAGGCGCTTCTTCATCACTTAATATGTCATGAGCTGAACAAAGCCTCTCAGTTCTACAAAACTCACAGTTGCTTCTTAACCAACGTTTTCATTCACTCATTACGATAGGGAAATGAATAGTTTGTATGTTCTTTCAGTCTTTGTCATGATGTATATAACATTACATGTATTTCCATTATTGTCGTGTAATAAGCTATTCTGCCAAAGATAGCACCAAAGAGTCACGTGCTCACACATTCATTCATGTACTGTCACGAACGTTCTGGGTGTTGATGTTGAATGGGTATGAGTCGTGACGTTGTAAGTGGCTATCAGGTGGTGGACACAGATGGGACACACTAAGAACCAGAACTCTCTCTCTCTCTCTCTTTCTCTCAAGAATTCTCCCTAACCCTCTAGTCGTTCCTAAAGCATTCTCTCTAGGTCACATCCGGTACAAACAAACATAAAATCGTGACGTAATAGTATACATCACGATGTATTACGCACGCACGAGATCTACACCATTCTGCACAAAATGCGTGGAGTATCTCACACACATTCGATGACGCAATATCTCCATGGGCCAGCATATGCACACACACTTGCATAGGCTCAGTGTAAAGGATCTATTGAATCATTCATACACACACACGTGACCCAATATAATAACCATGATTCGTTATATGTACATTGTCTGGGCATGGCAGACAGCTCCTCACGAACAATGATCTTTCATACTAAATGAAGAGAACAACCAAAAACGTGACTGATGTTCTCTCAGACCTCGTCATATCTCATAAGCCGGATGCTTTGATTTCTGCATTTTGTTGATCTGTGGCTAGACTTAACTCATACATGTTGTCATCACTATGCATTGCTAAAAACATCTTTTTTTCAAATGTCATTAAATGCTAAGTGTCTTCTCTCCACAGGTTTGTTCTACGATGGCGAGTGAATGTAGCCCTAGATAATATCCGTCTCGGCTGTCGTCATTGATGCTACGTACAGTCATATTTATATAAGGTTTCCTCTCCAATACCATTTGCTACGAGATAACCACCAGAAGGAGGTTAAAAAAAAAAAGGCGTTGTTGTTAATGCTGTTCTTTTACTTGTGCAGTTTGAGGTTGGAGAAAATTCTAAAATTCCCACCAATTCTTTGTGATGTATGATTTTTATTTTTAGACTTTCTTCTTGTTTGTTTTTGTTTTGTTTTATTTGGATTTTTTTTTCTTATTTGTTCCATAAAAGAATAAAATCTGGAGTATATGAGTATATCATTTTGAAAATGAATAATAAATCTCTTGAGCTGAAAACAAATCTCAACTCCATCTGTTATGAGAGATCAATGCACAGGGTAGTGCAAAGCAGGCTGATAGTAATGATAGTTGCCACTAAAGCATTTTTATGTCATGTAATTCCAGTACACAGTCACAACTGTCAGGCTTATTCAGTTGCATGAATCCATGGCAGTTGCACAACTGATGGTGCTGGCCCATAACAATAGCAATTCACGACAGTGACTAACATTGTCGCATGTAATAATTGTCAACATTAAGTCTGTATCCGATGATCAAGGGAAATACATGTACATACTTGTTTTAATGGCAACTGTCAACCTACTTTTGCACTACCTATAATATCAATGGCCTCTCTCTATACAGTAACTGTAGGAACATGATTCTATCAAAAAAATAACTGAAAATTAAATATCACTTCAAAACTAAAAAACACAAGTGTGCAAAATTCTCCACATATTGTGCATGATGTCCACAGGGTATACTGATAAGACAAGGTATTCTTTCCACTATTATTGTAATTATGAGATTGTTTATGAAGGTTTGTATCACAAGAAATCAAAACACTGGAAACTGATATCTTCTCAAAAAAGTAGCTTACACGATTACATACAATACAATGTGGATCTTTAAGGTGAAATGCCGCTATAAAATCAAATACATGTATCATTACCTTATATGTCAAAGGATCAGTTCCTATATTGTTATATGTTCCAACCTTTCCCTCCGTCAAGGAATCAAGAGAGTAAGGTTTCTTGTACTTGTTTGTCTGGCAAAATCAGATCTGTCAATATATGTGTCATATGCAATCACCAAAGAATGGATCTCCTTGTGACAGTGTACATACTCATTTGTCTTTTGCAGCTTTCTACATTCCAAGATTATGCCTGAAGCTTGATCAATGTTCTTTCAGGAGTAGATCGAGAATTATCAATACATGTACATGTACTAATTTTCAGTTCTAATAATAAACATATTTACAGCTGTTATGTAGCACAACATTATTACTTGTTTCTGTTGAATTTAAAAAATATTCTGCAGTCGAGTCCGCTTATATCGAATTTGTCGGGGCCATTTATGAGAGTTCGTCTTTCAGTTTTTTGACAAGGGAAACAACTGCCGAATTACCTATGAAGAAAAAAAAAAAGTTGAGGAAGCTGCCGCTTTCTTCACACGTTCCCGATGTTTTAATATTGTGGAGTGTATTTGGGGGAATGCCATACTTTTCAGTTATGGCCTTCTTGGACATCACACTTCTATTTCCTGCAGCATTTTCGATTTCGACTCAATGGAAAGAGTCGCCTTCTTTCACTTCAGTGGGTTAGAGGAAGCCACCACATAGATCATGTCTATTAAGTTAGTTAACTGCAGGCGAAAGAGCACGACGTAAATACTGATTAGAGCTATACCGCCACATAGTGATTGTAAACAGGCGCTTGGCCCAACACCTTGGGTTGTTTACACACAAAGCATCGTAATAGTAGCAGTACATGCATGTGTTTGACCATGTCAACCTAAAGCTCTGCGAGGATGCTTGATTATCGATCAGCATCACTGCTCCTCATACACTGCCTTGAAGTGAAGCCACGGCGCCCGGCACATCCACAGCACATTTATGCAAATTAATTGCCTGATCCTTCTCGCCCCATCCGTGACACTGTCTCCTTTGTTTTCCCCGTTGGGTGGGAACCACGTGGACAAAACAAAAGCCGATTTTTACCTTTGTGGCAGCGCTGACGGGTGCGATTTAAAGGAAACTCACGGTGATGGCTTCGATTTATGCGAGAGGCTTTTAATGGGCACAAAGAGGAAAAAAACCTATTGTTTCATTTTTATTTTAATTATCAGAAATTCGCATTATCAGAGTTCGGTTTGGGTGGACTCGACTGTATATATATAGGATAGTGTAGTGGTAATTTTCCTGTTGAACTACATGTATATTGGAATGTTTAAATAAATTTCTATGCTTGCATTTAAAATTTATATTTATCAATAGAGCAGCTTGGCTTTTTGTGTTTGATACATACTGGAATAAAGTATTTTGAAAGCACTTTGTCATGTGGAAATCTATTTCTTTCTGAATATGGCAGTTAACGTTATGGTTCCAACCTTGGCCTCATGTAAACAAGAGGAAAAGATGTTGAAATTCTATGAGGCCCCCACTGCTATTCATCAGTGCCAACAGATCTGCTTTCCTATTCCTAATGTGAACAATAAGTCAATATAATAATAAACAATATACCAGCAGTGTTTTTTTTTTTTTTCAAGGCAAGAGTGAGAAAAAAAAAAAAAAAAAAAGATAAAGAGGTCATCTTCTCTCATGGAAACATCATTGAATCGGGTAAGAATCATGAAGTCAACAGATCTAATGAAAAGTGCAGCAAAGGGAGAATAATAGAACAAAGGATTCCAGGAAAAAAACCTACGCAGAAGTATATCAGGCATTTTCCTATGTCATTGAATTATTAATATTATTCACTACTACTATTTGGAGGGCATCTAGGTTCAATAGCTCACAGCAAAGAGTTCTAGTCATAAATTTGCTGCCCACCATAAAAGGGTCAAACCAAGAAATGAGGCAAATGTACAGCCAGGACAAGGCCAAGGATATAACTTTATAAGAAGATATTATTTCCAGTGACATTGGTGAATTGTCTTACCCTGTTTGTATCACTGACTGCAGCAGCCAACACTGCAGCCGGTGATACTGACAGCTAACTGATGAATAGCAGTGAGCCATATGGTGGACCCTACTCTTAACACATCAGTCACAATATCAGACTATAGTGCATGTACATAAACCTTCGCCGGTGCAGCATCTCATGGACCACAAAGACATGACCATACAAAACTTGCAGTAGCTTGCTCTAAGGCTGTTCTCATTACTCATATTCATTTCTAACAGTTCTGTAAGAGCACTGTGCTTATTAATACAGACTTAAATGATATAAAAATGATTGATTGTCTTATGTATCAATAATGAATTAATGAACATCCTTATGAATGTAACATCCTTATGAATTAATGAAAAATGACTACTTCACAAGTGGAAAGACATTGGAGAGTTAATGAAGAAAATATTCATTTTGTTCTTCCTTGTTAATTGTATGACATGCATGATGGTATTTGCCTTTATCATTAATGTAACTCTACTACTTTGTCATAGTCTACATTTGTTAGCTTTGATATAACATGTTGATTTGTTGTATATTTATACTATCCAACTTTCACAAAGCAAACAAAACAAAATATTAATAAATAACTCTTTTATATATTTTTTGTTATTTGTTGAAGTTATTTTCAACTCCGTACTTTTGTCAACGATTCCTATAAATAGCATCTAAAACAAAACACAAATGCATATGAAGACTCCAATGGAAAAACCAGATCAATCACATTTTTGTGAAAAATGAGCTATTGCCCCGACGCTATAAACCACACTGCTAAGATTTCTTAACCAGAACAATAATTTGGAAAAACCAGCTGAGCTGAGCTAAAAAGAGAGTTTTTAAAAGCATATACAGTGAAAAACTATAGACATCTTAACTTAAATTTTTTTTTTTTTTTCTCCCTTTGCAGAAAATGTGACTTATCTGATTTTCCACTGGAGTCTTCATATACATGTGCAAACAGAAACCAAAGATTCAAATCAACAATACTTAAATGTGAAATGCCAACACTGAAAAGATTTAAAATTTTATTTACTCAAATGACACAATATTTACATTCCTCTTGCTCTATGCTTATGTCAGTAGATAATTCCGAAACTGTCAGATTACACATTTGCAAGCTAACAAAGAAAGAAAACAAAGATAAATTCTTTCAGATATTTTAACAAAAGTAGTACCAGTGCCACTGATGGGATCAGAAAATAATTTGGGTTCTAAAATATAAAATTAAGGTACTCTAATCTAATATTTCCTGCTAGCAAGAGCAACAATATATATGTACTAGTAAAAGTCATTCTTACATCCTCATGAAAGACAAACTTAACCATCTAGCTGACATTTTATAACACATAGTGAAAGTAATGAAAGAAAGTGCTCCATGTGAAATACTTCTAGCAGCTGGGTTCTCATGAAAAGTACTCGTGTGTCAGAAAAATAGACTTCAACCAGGTTGGAAACTTTCTCTTCTTAAACTGAAGTATTCCTAGTTATTAGCTACAGTCAAGCTCCTGTATTTTGGATCCTTCCTTTTTTTTTTAATTCAGTCACATCTGTCTGGTTTCTCTCAATATTTTAGATCAATACAATTGTGCTGTGATAATTTACAATTTCTCCAGTTATCATAATGTAACATTCATTCAACTTTGAGACAAAACATGAATATGTAAACATCATATCCCAAAATTACCTAGTCCATTTTCAACAAACATTTACACATATCTAAACGCCAAAACAAACTGCCTTTTATATGCATGTAAAGAGTGCAAATTTCATACAAATACTTCAATGGTTATCATGATTTTTTTCCCTCTGAAATACCTCAGAATATGATATTACACTGCAGTACAGTAAAAAAAGAGGTTTGTCTCAGCAAATGTACCACAATCAGACATGGCAGTCATTACGTGCTTTACAGCTATAAAATCCAAACTTCTAGTCCTCAGTTCAATCTCTTAGACAGCTTCAGATTTGGAGTAGGGATTTTTCTCTGCTTCATCACAGGCCTGAATACACTTAGCCATTGTCTGAGATGCCCTTGAGATGGAGTCGGTCATATAGAAATCTCTCAGCTTCAGGAGCTTAGGTACAACTGGAGCTGGACCTGGGCGCTGATCTTTGCTGAAGTCCTGGGGATAAATAATAAAAAAAAAAATATTATGGTTTTCCAGAGACTCCATTCAATGATGGTAACAACTGAACCTAGCCCATTTTTATATTGTACAAAAAAGTTCTAATTTTGTGGGAAAAAAAGTTATCTTAATTCAGCAAATATGTCATGTAATTCTTGACATAGTATTCTGCTATTATTCCACAATAATTCAAGTCTCTTTTTTTCTAGTTCAATTTAGAGATAGGATGTTAACCATAATCACGACTGCACAAGTAAGCTAATTACAAAAACAGATTGCCACAAAGCCTTTTCAATGTCATCTATTAAAAGCCTCATTTAAGTCAACTATTCTTCTTTCATTTTATCACCGACTAAAACCATTTGTGGAATGACCATGACAATATTCAATTTCCTATAAGTGACATGAAGGAAAAAAAAGAAAAAGAAAAACAATGTTGCTTGACCACCATCAGTAAATGAAAAAGCACTAGCAGCCTTTTAAACTAAAATATCCACAAATGGGCAATTCCAGAAAAAATGAAACCAAGGACAAAAAAATAAAAATAGGATATAAGCCTAAAACTATACATACTTCTA
>JBCAUA010611641.1:0-16076 GCA_038406235.1 Peronia verruculata
TGCCTGCCGATTCCGACTTTATTGGACCATAAGATAAGTGCCACGCCCCCTGATCGCTCTTATTACATGTATATAGAACTTTGCTGAGTATTTAGTTTTTGTTGTTTTACATCCAGATTTACGCTCTCAACTATTACGTATATTATAGCAAACGAAGAACAAGATGAAAGGACTAACACGCACCATCTTCAGATACATGTATGTGATATAAACATTGTCTTAACCTACCATCCTCATGTCTCACAATCCTCAAGACTCCGGATATTTGGAAATCTCTAGCATCAACACGGAGTTCGTGGTTTATGCATCTTTAACCATAGAAATGCGAAATGATCGACCTTTTGAAATAGCTCTATTATTTGCTATAAATTTCATTCTGCATTTGTTGGGTTTACTACCAAGTGACATTGCCGCTTTACTAAGAGTCTCATCGTAGATTATCTGTTAATGTTAGACTGACACATCGTACAAAGCAAAACAAAACTTCAACAGATAAAGATCACAGGCACTTTACTAGTTCCGTGGTTTCTGGTAACACTCATGAGACGTGTCATTAAACATTGCTATTGCTGGCATATCATAGTTTCTATGATGCCATTTAATTTATGTAGAAGTTGAAAGAACGATGGTTTATATGTTTGACAAGAGCATATTACTACACCGGGAGCTGTTTGGGCGGAAATGCTGGAGTTCCAAAGCAAAGTATAATAAGCAGTTTCTGCCGAGATCGATCCCTTCTTGGCACCCGTAGAGTTAAACCCATCATTTCTATGCCCTACTCCTCCTCTTTGTTCTGACTTTGTTCTCTACTTCTCTCATTCTTCAAACTCAGGTGTTTCTCAAGAGTTGTCTCTTACCATAACCTTTTCATATTGCCTCTTTCTCTCCAGGCTTCCCAAAGCCTCTACTTTCTATGACCTCTCCTGCTGAATCCTATTTCTTTCATGACTTTTTCATCTTTCAATCAACAACATACAAGTGTCTGTGGCCACTAGTACTACTTTTCATGTCTTTCTGGCCCAGCTCTCCTTTCTTCGGCACACTCATGTGTTTCTTTTTAAGTGAGGGTGTCTATTTCCACTTGTTTCCTTATCTTCCTCCTGGAAATGTTACCTGGTGCATTGAACTTTCGTGTTTCTTTCTCCAATGTTCTACATAAACTAAAGCCCCTAGAACGGTGCCACTGTATCTTATTAATAGTACATGTAGATTTATTGTACCTTTCTCATCTTTGTTGACTGTGAGTCAACTAACTAACTCTTCCATACATACAGGGTGTAATTCACTATTGCCCTCTGATGCAGGTGAATTGTCACGCCTTAGCATTATCAGGGGTAAAGATGTTCAGAGATTTATCTGTAATGGGAGATTGTTTCGCAGATTATCTGCCCTTTCCAAAAGAGGGATTTGTGTAAGGGGAGATCATTTTTACCAGACTTTCATTTCCCTTTGCTAGACAAAAGCTGTGTTGGGCAAGCATTGTAAAGAGGAAATTTGTTTTTTAATACTTCCCATCCGAAAGACTGATTGCCAAAATTGATAAAATTCTAACAATAAGAAGAAAACATTGTCTACACATTATAATCTTTTTGGAATTTTTTATGATCTATGTCTCAAGCAAAGGGCGCAAAAGTGATTTTTTTCCTCTTTACACAAACTTGTTCAATCCCTCTTTTGTCTGGTAAAGGGAGGTAATAGGACTGAGCACAATGATCTCCCATTGCTGCCGAGAAATGCGCTGTCATCCTTTTGAACTGTTCGAGGAAAAAGTGTGTACATCCTGTACATGTATTTTATGTCTGAGAGTGGGAGTTGGGGGGAAAGATGTGAGAATCTGGGACACTGATGCCATAGTCAAAGACAAAACATCTGTATCCAATACCTAGTGGAGGAGAAAGACGTCAATTCTCAGGTACCAACCTACGTCATGGACTACAGCTGTTGATGGCAGGTGTAAACAGAAAGACAACAATTGATCGTCCTTGGCATGGTAACAATACTGTATGAGACCACAGTCTAACTATTTTTATAACATGCCTGAGATAAACGCTGCCACTTTTAATACATCAGGCTACCCCTCAATCCTCGATTTTACACCCATTAAAAATGGGAAGTGGATAGGTGGACCCCGGGCAGATATAAGGAAGTGCATAGGTAGGGAAGATATTCATCATCAATGATCAATGCACATTCATCTGTAATTATTCATATCAACGATCAATGCATACCATCTATAATTAGCTCGTCGGACCTACATGTTAGCGGTAGGGTGGACTTGCGCTGGTCGAGCAGGTTAAGCCAGAGGGACTGTTCTAGGCTATCATTTGTAATGTATTTGGTATACCGAATAGGCCGCCGGGGTCCACCTATCCTCTCCCTTAAAAAATGTACAGTGAAAGGTATAATATTTGATATTTATTACACGTATTTATTGGCATATTGAACCTCAGATCTGGCTTGACCTGGTTTATTTGCATCGCATCTTCTCCTCCTCAAAACACATCTGGATTTTCTCGTCCCCTCTTCAGTGAGCCGTACTGACCGCCTACCAAGTTACTCTCCTTTGCCACGTACAAACGGTATCTCTGTATAATACAAACTTCATCATCAAACTTGGCGATGTGATGAAAAATAATCTTCTTCTATGAATGATCATCATAATTTTTTTCACATTTGGTCTGATATGTTTCAGATTACAAGTGGTTTTTCGTTGTTAGCCTTACCCGCGCATGCATTATTTCTTTAAAGTACCTGGCAAAGAGAAGCAACGTAACGAGTTGAGAAAAATATGGCTGCTTATGCAAGGACAGCACTACCTCCACAGCTGAGATAACCCCCATTTGGGCAGTTGAAAGGCTTATTCAACAAACCAGCACTACCTCCATACTGTCACTACCTCCTATAACTTTTGCCCTTCATCTTTCAACACCACCCCACCCCCTTATGATCGAAATACATTGGCGGAAAAGGGGGGGGGGGGGTTACTTAGATTAAAAGACTAAGTGGAAACTCTGGCTCTGTGATTCGGCGACTGCCTCAGATGGTGAAAACAACTCACGTTGGTGAGGTTGCGGGTTCTGCACGACTCGCTGGTCCTCTCATAGGGGGAAGGAATGACACGAAGATTGAAAGACCTGCATTTGTTCAGTGACTCAACGGTCCCCTGGCTTCTTCTGGGTAGGGAAGCCCGACGTCTAGCCTTCTCGGATAAGGGCGAATATATCTCGGAGATCCCGTGTGTACGTTACGCACATTGAAGAACCCTTGGCCGTTCAAAATCGATGGAAGAGGAGGCCTGAGTGCCGCTGTCCGGGCAAAATTTCCAAGTTCCAAATTTCTACCCACAAAAACTTCTCAGCAAAATTTGGCAACTTCTAAAAGTCGAAATAATCCTACTTTCTTAGGATTGAAACGCTTAAATAAAAAGGGGGGGGGGGGGCGACTGTGGCCAGGAAAGTGGAGGCGTGATTGGCGAGGGAGACGAGAGAGAGATGACGTCTGAATTGGCAATACACATAATTTCAATCGTTCTTTGTTAACTAGGATATAATAAAGCCATGTGACGTGCAATGTGCATGATAATACACAAACAAACAAACAAACAAAAAAGCCAATGTAAACTTGTGATTGAACGTTGGTCTTTCAATTCATGGGCAGAATCTCTTCTAGTATGATTACACCAAAGGCTCATACAAACACACAGGTACGGACAACAAGGAGAAGAAAGTGCCGTATACCATATGGCCGCATGTTTGTTACTTCTGTTAGCGGGACTTTGCCAGCATGTCAGAATAGAAATCCTCCATCATAACCCCCTTCCCCACCCCTCCCTCTTTGGTCTATGTATGACGTACGTGTCTACTTCTTCTACTGCGCCCCTTCCTCTTGTGTGATTTCCATCATTCATTTCTCTTGTTATATAGGCTATATATGTATAAATATATACACTTAAATATATATATACATTTTCTTTTTTTTTTTATATCAGCAAACTGGCGAATCAGTCAAGGAAAATCATTTCCAATGCCGAGCTATCTGCTGTTGATGACCGTGGAAACAAATCCGCCTGCTTACGTCACCAAGCCGACAACACAACTAAACACATGGTGATAACATGAATGTGACGCACAACAGATGGACGGAGAGACGGAATAACAGACAGAATGAGTGAGACAGACATTTCAGTATGGATACATAAATCTTTCTCTCCGAGACGTGTGCATCTTCGTTTGTCTTCTGGCGAGGTTGCCGCTGTTTGACAAGAGAACCTTAAACTAACCATTTAATTGTCAGAATAGAAAACTTTTAGATTAACCTTTTATTTGTCAGGACGGGAAACTGTTAGAATAGACTGCCAGGACAGAACACTCATATACATATATTAACTCTTTAAATTCCAGAGCCATTGAGGTTTCATAGCCTTGTTCTTGAGCTAACATCAGTTAAACAAAACAGTCTAGAATGAGACACAAACTTCATTCGTTTCCTTACAAGGCATCTGTTCTTGGACAGGAATCCTTTGGCTTAACTCTGTTGCCAATCTGGGATAACAGCATAGAGCAATTAATTAAACTGGAATCCCCGGACTTGGAAAAACCGCATGAAACAGTATAAAGTCATTGCTGTACTGGAGCATCATGTTTTTGACACGAATAAGCATGACTAAAGAAAAACTGGTACTCCATTAATTTATTTTGTTACTTTAAGGGTTAATACGCCTACCAGTGAAACAAATCTCTCGCCCCAAGACTCATATATCTTCATTTGTTCACTGACCAGATTACAGATATACAACAGCATCTCTTAGATTGACTCTTGACCAGCTGAAAAATATCATTTTTAACCTTGTCATTGTTTTCTATCTGTTACTGTTAATGAAACAAATCTCTCTGCCTGAAAGATATTGTGTCTTCTTCTATTTTCAGGCAAGATTACAATTGTTCAACAGAAGGCCCCTAGATTAAATCTTTGACTGTCCGAATCTTCTGAGTTCACATCATTGCACACTGATCACTTTTATGGGTGCTCTGGTGATGTAAGTACAGCTGTATTCTTTTTTTTTTTTTTTTTGTAGCTTATACAGTGAAGGTAAAACATCCAAACAACTTTTGACATTAATTTGTTTATCTGGCGAGGAATAGGCGCAGCTAGCTGTCAATTCTTGGAGACTGGTATAATTTTCCAGAAAAGTTCTGGATAAATGTAATAAAATCTATAAGCTGAACATGTAGCAAAAATGAACTAAGGGTTTTTATGGTAGGTCTATCTCAACACAATCACCTAGCAAACCCAAATGGGCATTCTCATTCAGAGGAAAGGCATAAAACAACAACAACAAAAAAATACACTGCTTGTGGATCCTGTTTATCCTGGCTATGAAATTTATCCTCTTTGATAAAAGGCAATGATCGCCTACAATGAAACACTGAACTCAAAAGACTGAATAACAATGGAACATAAGGGGATAATTCTGTCCAAATGTGTAAAACAATAATATGATTTATTTCACATCAATAATAAGTATTTTTTCGATCAGTCGCTTCATTATACAAGTCCATTATACAGATGAGGTAAACATCCAATTATCAACGATATTCCCTTAAAATGGATGGTCAATAAAACTTGCCCTAAATTGTAACATATGATAGCACACAGCGAGTTTGCTCACTTAACAAAAATGTTTTATCATCCATTTGCCCTGATGTTTTTCTTGTTTTTATTTTTTCCACAGCATCACCAACACGAGGCTACAGCAGTAAAGAGTTAATGGACTGGCTCTGAATCACACAATGGCTGAGTGCTTGGCCAAATGGAAGCTGCGATCAGACTGTAAACAACAGAGCAAAATATCTGGGCTGTTTTCCATTGAGATGCAGGAAAATTTATCCCATCTTTCTTCTTGTCCTTCCATCTATTGTTTAAAAACTGTGCCACAAGGAACAACAGGTGAGAACGGGCGAAAAAGGTGGGCAGAAGAAAAGATGGACTGATACCACTCAGGAACAGATAAAGAGAACATTTGCGGAGACCCAGGTGCAAGCTCACGACTGCTATGCATGGAGAAGGTTGGTGCATAACTTGTCAGGAGGATCCCTGATGACCTGAGATGGAGTTGGGGAAGAAGTAGCCTACCATTGCTGCAATGATTAACTGTTAGATAATAGCCCATGAGTTGGTAATCAATTCTCCATCTGTTAAGATGGTAGAGAGCAGAGATACTTGAAGATTCTTTTGCCTTCGCTGCGGAATAAACTGCATTGTGTCCAATTCATACAAATTGCGTTATTAATGTGCAGCCAATGCACATAACAATGTCAAAATGGACAAGATTACAGATTTTTGTTTCATCTCAATTGAAAAGACCAGCCATTTCGTGCCTTTGTGCACAATGTGATTTTGGCTATCACTTGGCAAAGCCTCTTATCACTTAGACAATCAGAGGGTGTTCATTTACCAGAACAAACTGAAGTGAGTCTTTGACAAACATTTCTAAATCATTGTATTGATAAAACATGATGACTGTGGCATAGAGTTTGAAATGATACATTGGTCAGGACACTAATTTTCATATTACAATCAGGGCAAGACATAAATTAGAGGAACCTGACAGGTGTGTGATGAAAAAAACAAATCGGAGTGTCTATCTGGGCCTAGCATTGCAATAAGGAAAATAGGTAAATAAAAAAGTTGACCACAAAGTAAAGGCAAACTAACTGGATAAAATAACTTTCTTACGCATAGACAGAGAGAAAGAGGAGCATCAATAGGCCCAAATAGACTCTAGGGTCTAGTTGGACCAGCTGCCCCAAATAGACGGCGTCAAAACAAATACGGTACTTTTTAAGTGTGGTGTTGTGCGATAGGCAAACTGCTGGTGATTGTCATGAAAGTAACATAGAAATCATTGCATTTTTAATTTTAAAGGTGTTAACATGAAAGAGAGAAATAGCACAGACAGGAACATTAGGCATTGAATCAACAGCTCAGAACTGCGTGTAGGGAACAGCACTGGTGTAACGTGATCAAGACTACAGCCATGACTCTGAAATAATTGGATGGAATGTTCACGCTACCACCTTGTATGCATGCCATAAAACTGTGACCATACATGAAAGTCTTTGTTGTGTCTGTCATGGTGATAACAAACTGTAAAGTGAAAGGGATCCACGCTGCATGGGGAACAAACCTTTTATAAATGCTAGATTATATAGTAACCACAACTGAGAAAGGGACAACAAAGTAATTTCAATGGGAAGTTACAGTAAGACTTCATATATTCATCCTCCTCAGCTTCTGACATTCACATTTTTAGCAAAAATGATGGAAGAAACAAATGTTTATGGTAACATCTGATTGGACAATTGCACTGATTGGAAATAATGAATTTTATGAAATGGTTATATTTCAGAAAATTATTGGAAAGCTTACAGGTATGTAAAAATCCTGTATGTAAGTAAGTGTAAGTAAGAACTTAAATGGTATATAAGGCAACAGAAAACACAAAAAACTCTGAAGCAAAAGACTAGTATGTGTACAGGAAATAAAAAGCAAAGACTGGATTTGGATTTTCCTGGTATATATATACAGAGGCATATTCATGATGACACGGCTTCAAAAACAAAGTGCTTTTGAAACAAACAAATTTTCATGTAAGAGTAACAAGTTGTTAATAAAAGACAGGACTAACAGAATTCAGAACCACATTGCTGCCTCATGATACCAAGTTATAAACAACCACAACATGGTTACCACAGCAACTGCACAAAACTTACATAGTAACCTCCAGTTGTTAGGAACTAATTGCTGGTCATATTGCAGCCTCTGCATTACTGTCAATAGTGTCATCTTTCTGGGGTTTTAAGTAGGAATCATAAATTTCTTCAAACAAAAAGCACTATCTGATCCTATCTTTGTGCTGACTTATCTTACATTTCCTCTTATCTTATTTCATCTAAGGATGTATCACCTGTTCTATCTCATTGCATATCATTTTAATCTATTCTCAGTCCACATTCTCTTCCTGAAGTTATCCATACCATACAAAGTATATTTATTGCTGCCAAGTCCATCACTGACTTCCACACATTCTGCACTCTGTCCCATCTCATTCTCCATTGAGAGTAGGGGATATATCTCTCTTTGTTCCTTCCACCCATTAAAACCACATGTAAACTTAATATGATAATGATGAGTGACTTAGCATGTCTGAGGACTTAAATAGAGAGAAAACATAAAAGAAAAGGAAATAACACTGATGATAATGTAACTGATGAAAAATAAAAATGGATACCTACTCTGATGAAACTTTTGATCACTTGAATAACATTTTCCATGTATGCCTGCTCATGAACAAGAGTAGACACATGCAAATACAGACACTAGTAATGGTTATAATTCTGTTCAAAATTCCCTGCAGGGTTGACAAGGGTGAATGCTGGTAAGAACATAAGATAAATGAAAACTATCCAGGATCTCCCTGAAGCATTTCCATTATTAAGTCTTGCACCCAGGGCATATGAGTCGGAAGTCAATCGGGAAGATTTCAAGTTACAGCCGTTTTTAACTACTAAAATTTTTAATTTGTATTTCACCAAACAAAAATTCAGTCTTTTCTATCCTGAAAAGAAAAATTTCGTATCTGAGATGGAAAATAGTTAAAAATGGCTGTAACTTGCGATCACCCACGGTGACTTGCAACTCATTTGTTCTGGGAGCAAGACATATAACCCAGGCCTCTATCCCCACATTTCAAGACAACATAATTCTATATCATATATACAAAGCTCATCTGGACCTATCTAAATGTATCTGTCATTGACACATTTGTCACTGCACTATGACACAGGCTTGGTTCAAAGTTATGCCAAACTGCAACTTCCTGATGTCTGATGGCATGCCTCACTGTAAGAACTATATCTGATCACATCATTAAACAAAAAAAAAAAAAAAGAGAGAAGGGCATTAAAAGAATTATGTATGAATGGTTCATATTTGACTAAGCACAGACCTGGAAATCCCTGGCGAGTATTTGTACCCCCTGCTAAGAAAAAGACACAGAGATTTCCAGCCTTTTTCTTAGTCAGAATAATTCTATTCAACAGAACCACAACGGGGAATCCAGGAGAAGTCATCAAATGACACTTACTATAAACAGTTCTTTTCTCGATATCCTGAAAGTGCTGAAAAATGACTTATGCTATTATTATCCCAGAGCAGTGAAATATGACAGTGACAGGAATGTCGTGTCCCTACCACACTGAGGCATATGGTGGAGCATTAACAAATAACATCAACCTTACATAAACAATCATGATTTCACAAGTAGTTACAAGTACAGAAAGATGGACAGTGAAAAAACAACTGGGTCATGGTAAATATGACTGAAACATAAAATGCATGATATCACACAAACAGACTATTCACATTGCATTGATCAGTGGCAACAGTATGGCATAAAATTTTAAAAAAAAAACAGTAAGTAATTTTTGTTTTATTATTTTATTTATTTATTTTTTTTAAACAATTGAATGTTAAATTCTGAATGGCAAATTTATATTCTCTGAAAATATCTGGTGCAGATAATATTCTTTTGCAATTCTCTCTCAGAAACATTAACATTATATTACACTGTAGTGAATAATATTTTAAACACATAAACAACATGGTCCCAACATCTACTTCCAGTTCATGTAACAGTGGCTGCTGCAAAAGCAGCTAGACAAACAGAGCATTCTTAACATCCCATGGGACCATCAAGCTAGACAAACAGAACATTGTTAACATCCCACTGGGATTGTCAATTAAGGATGCTTGACTCAGACTTCGATTTAAATGCTGAAATTTACATGGATCAATCATAAGCTTTAATAAATTAAAGACCAAATTTTTCAAATCTTTTTTTTTCCGGTTTTCATACCAATGGAAAGTGTAGTTACATGCCACCCTGAACAAATCTGAGGAAACAGAAAACTGCTCCAAAGAGAAATGTTCTCAAGTTTGTGAGGATGGCACATGGAAACATGAATCTCTCAAATTCCAAGCTCCACTGAGAAGTCCTCAAATACATGAAATTTTGAGAAAATATACCTTGTTAAATGTTCACCTTTGCTTCGTCAACACGAACAGATGGGATATGATCAGAAACATTAGGATCAGAGAAATGGTGGGAACCACACCTGTCCTCAACTGCATTCAGAGGCAAACAATCAGGAGGTTTGGACCCTCACACACTCGGCACCTTACTGGCTTCTCAGTAAAGCGTACGAGAAAAGAATCTCAGGATACAAGGCAGGAGGAAGACCAAGGAAGACACGGATCGAGGGAGAGAAAGAAACTCTGAAAACCCACATCGTTCCACCCAGGCAGACGGTCCAGCTTGTCCGAGACCGAAAGCTCTTTCTCCCCTCAATGCCCTAGATGGTACAAGAGGACGGTTAAAGAAAGAAAGAAAAGAAAAGAAATCTTCACCTCTATTTTTAAGTATGAGCAGACTGAAGCACAAAAAAATTAGGTTCTCAAATTATACTTTTTACTTTTGTTTCATAAATAAACCTTCGATTTTGACTGACATATTAGAAATTAAAATAATAAAACTGGATATCTACATCCAACCATGTACATTCTACTTTCATAAACTCACTCATTTTCTACCCATCCCTGATATCCATTTTCACCTATTACTAAAAGTATTGCCCATAACGCAGAAACGAAAGTAGCTAAGTAGTTTGTTTTATTTGGCAACAGCTTGTATTTTACATAGTTCAACTTTGAAATGCAAAAAATTATGACTAGCAAGAAATGAAATAAATGAAAAACTGTGAATAAAAATTGACAGAGGATGAGTAAAGAAAATGATCCATGCGGATCTGTCCATCACAGTCTGGATGATGATGGTGGTTGTTTTATCTCTTGCTAACAAACAAGCGGATATCCTCCTGCACTCGCATGACCAAACTCTCTGACTTTTCCACAGTCTGTTTTGGATCCAGTCTCAGGTTGAACCTGCAAGAAAGGCAAAAGAATGACAAATGGACAACCTTAATCTTCTATAGACTCATTGTGACAATTATGATGCTGAATGAGCCCCAAAGAGACTGAACGTAAAGATAATTTTGAGTAGATTTTACTACACAGAGATTATCACCAAGTTTAGCTTTTTACTGGTGGCCAATCTTGTTACTGGATTCTCCTGTCGTGTCTCACAAATGAAAATGCAGGCAGATCATTTGCTGGATGGGATTCCTGTGTGTGGTTGCTAAGGCACAATCATCCCCAGACACGACATATGTTGGAATCTTATACTGACAAGCCATGTTTTCTCTGGTCTCTTTTTTCTTGGAGGGCAGTTGTTCCGCTGTGCTAGAATGTCTGTATGTCCTAAGCACAATGTTGCTTCCACAGTGTTCTGTCAAAAGTACCCTCTATTTCAGGAAGTGGCATGGCATCACTGTTGCAGCATGTAAGGCTGGCCTTTAAATGGCCTTATGTTTCAAAAAGCATTGGTGACCAATCTTTAATTAACATAAACAATCTCATTGTAGGATTGCTGACATTCAGCACAGTTTTAGTGTTATACTGTTAACTCTGTCAAAACCATCTTCAAATGTCAGTGGGCTAAAATGGGAGATTCTGAAGGTTATTTTTTCCCTGAAAGAAAATGCCAAGAATGGCAGCCAAGAATAGGGAAAAGATCGATAGAGAACAGCTGGTACAACCTGGGTGAGGAGGGTGAGAGACAGAAGAGGAAGGAAAACATTGTCGGAGGGCTACGTCCAGCAGTGCATGAACAACACCTAAGTGAAAGGTGAAAATTTTTTCCTTACAGCTATAGACAGGTTTCTAAAATATGTCATTCCAATTAAAAATGTTCCATTCCATATATAATGCCATGCAAATACTAAACTTCAATGTTCAAATGAATGGCAGATAAAACATGTAGTGCTGAAAAATGATAACGACTCAGTGTCATTATGTCGCATCAGACAACATACGTACTGTCATATTCTAAATGTCTCCGAGTTTCTACAGACCCGCTAAAACAATCCAAATTCTGTATCTCACAACAAATTTGAGAAGCTGAATAGAGTTAAAAGGTAGATGGGGCTTCAATCATGGTTCATAGATACATAAGCCAAAAAATGATGATTCAAAAGCCTCACAATAAGGCCAGCTGACTTAAAGGGCATTTCTTCAGGAACAAAGAATTCCATAGTACTATGAGGCTGTTATATATGCACTGAACATTATATTATGTATCATAAATAAATATAAGTGAATAATGAGAGACGGACACAAAAACTGTGCTCAATGACATGACATCAATGACAACACCCACCTGCGCATTATGCGAGCCAGTGCAATCTTGATCTCATCCATGGCAAAGGTCTGGCCAATACAGTTTCTGTCGTAGAAGGACAAAATCAGTCAATCAATTGCCAATCAGTCAATCAAATTAATTAATTAATCAATTATGACAGTAATACAGGTAACAATAATGATAACAGTACAAGTAATGATAATAATGATGATGATTAGGATTATAACATTAATGATCATTTTAATGTATACACACAGATTAAATTTAGACAGCACCTATTTCAAAGGCAAGTTCATAGCTATAACACTAACACTAGAAAAAAAAAACAACAACAAACAAACTTAAATCATTCAATAATTGCTCGCACGTTTGTGGATTGAAGGGAAATTGTGCTTTAACAAACTAACTGAACTAATAAAATACTTATTAAAAGTAATATATTTGAAATGATAGGGGTCATGTGCCTTGTTCATGAGGTCATGAAAAAAACCCATCATGGATAATACAGTAAGAGGCAGAATTACATAAAGAAGAAAAAGGAAGAGATGAGAAGGCAATATCCGAGGATGGCCAGGAATGTGACTGGCTAAATTCCAGAGCACACAGTGGATGCACAGTGGATGATTGGGAGGGCTTGAGTAGTTTGGAGGCCTCAGCATTACCAGTGTCCCTCTGACAGTAACAGAACTCAAGGGCCAACTGACAGTGTATTTTTTCAACTTATTTTCTAAAGGAAGAGCCAAATAGGTTTGAAACATTTGGCTGAGTGATGCCAATGTATTCAATTTCTATCATATTGAGTTCTATACTGTTGCTTCATTTAATGTAGGTCTCTATTTGATTAGGTGCTGGTAAACACTCGTTTTATATATTAAGACATTTCTCTTGCGCCTAGAGCAAACGAGTCGCAAGTCGCTCCGAGTGATCGCACTTTACAGCCGTTAATAACTATTTTCCAACTCAGATACCAAATTTTTCTTTTCAGGATAGAAAAGATTGAATTTTCATTTTGTGGAATACAAAATTAAAAATAAAAAATTTGGTATCTCGGTGGGGAAAAAGTTAAAAACGGCCGTGATTTGAAATCTCCCCGATCTACTTCTGACTCATTTGCCCTGGGCATGAGACATTTTTTTGAAAATGAGGATAATGATGACAATGGTGTTGCTGATGACAAGATGGACCAGTGTCTTACCTGGGCCCAGCAGAGAATGGAATAAAGGCAAATGCATCTCTCTTCTCCACATTTTCTGGCAAAAACCTGTCTGGGTCAAATTTCTGTCAACCGAAAACAAATTAAAATAATGAAGTTGAGCCACCTTATGATGTTTGAGGTCAAACAGTGTTGTAAAAATTATACTCATTCATGAAACAGGTCATTCTGTTTATCTCCAAGTTCAAGTTCATTGCAGTCATTGTTGATTTATGCCATGTCAGTGCTATTCCATATCAAGGAACATTTTTCAGTAATTAAATTTACCCCCATAATAGAATGTACTCCAAATGGATTGAATGCTGACCTTTTTCATTCCGAATTCCAGTTTTTCATATCAATGTGCCACATATTATTGATAAAAATGATATAAATAGATGACATAAAATTTAAAAAATCAAGATGCTGAAACAAACAGAAAGATTAAAAATTTGACATTTCATCTGTTCACACAGCGACCCTCAAAACATGCAAAAATGAGACTTCTTAAACTGTAGGCAATTCTTCATGAGAACTTACTGCTTTTTATTTCTGCACAACAGTGTGAAATTTAATTTGGACTACACAGATTTGGATTTAAGATTTGTATAGAAATAAAAGCTGTTCAGAAAATATAAGCAAACGACCAATTCAGCTCATGGTATGAAATAAGATTGTGAACCTGTGGTACTACACAATTAATTCTAATGATTCTCTTCAAACAGAAACTCTGGGGCTTCAGTAAGAACTTGAATAAATCGGGAAATAGCCATCTGTGAATGACAAATGCCAACCACAAAAGATAAAGTAGTAGCCAAAGAAGTAAAATTTTTTAAAAAGATTTTTTCAGTCTCAGACATAATTCCGCCTTATTATAGATCCTTTCCACATTGGTGTTTACTTCCATGTTTAGAGTGCGATTTTTTGTGGGGCGGACGCAGAGGCGAAACGTCATAAATGATTTATTTCCATGTTTGAAATGTATACAATAGAAATGGGGCGGACGCAGAAGAGAAATGTCATAAGTGATTTACTTCAGTGTTTGAAATATAAACAATAGAATGTGGGGCGGACACGGAAGCAAAACGTCATAAGTGAATGACCTATACTAGGCTGTGATAATAGCAGTATGCCAAATGTCCAACACAAGAAATAGAAACTTTGACAGCTTTTCGGAGGGAAATGGATAATTCAGTTGCTCTCATCATTGTCAGTATTCAGTCTGAACCTAAGGCACATTCAACAAACTATGAGTCACTGTGAACTGATCATAGGTCTGGTAAGTCTTTGTTGGATAAAATTTTTGCATGTCTGTCGTTTAACATAAATATATCTTGGTCGGCAGATTGTTTATCTTTGAGATATGCAATTTGCCTGTGACTGGGGCAAAGTGTAAACTGACCAGGCTGTCAGGCCAGACAGCAGGATTGTGGTGACAGTTGTAAATGACAACATTGATCATTGTGCCTGCTGGAACTATCCTCCCATCAATCTCTGTGTCCACGGTCAGCTCACGCTGGATAAATGGCACAGGAGTATGAAGACGCATCGCTTCCTTGATCACCCTGGTTAAGTATGGAAGTGCCGGCAAATCTTCCCTGCATGAAACAATCAATACAATGATGCAGGTCTAAAATCAAAGGGGACAATTTCCCAAGATTCTTAACATAACATGGGCATTTGTGCAACATTTCGATCATAGTTCTCTGATTTGCAGTTCTGTAGTTTGCAGATCAGATTATATTAGAACTAAGTGATGCAAATAACAATGTATGATTGGCACAAATGGCAATTTCTGAGGTTTGTGAACAGAATTACATTCTGCATATCAAAAATCTCAGACACTTAGGTAGTTTGTGAAAAATGAGTATTTACATACTTTAAGAAGTCCCCAAGAGCAACTATCATTTTGAGATTATACATGGATCTAACATTGCCTTGTATATTATGGGACTGTTGAATGCAGAATTTTTTTAGGAAATCTTCTGAAATGCAGGTTTACCATAAAATATCCTCTTCACTGCGGCCAGACAAGAGATCATCCACTTCCTCCTGGATGCGTTTCTGTACATCCTGATGCTCAGCTATGGAGTATAGAGCCCAGGAGATGGCACTGGCTGTGGTATCATGACCTGTAATACAGCGGCACAGTCAGCTTTGGTACATAAAGAAATATTTGGCACACTAAATCAAAGTTGTATCTGGCACATTGTAACAGGTTTATAATGTAAAACATTGCACTACTGTCATCTTACACAATGTAAGACATTGCACTACTGTCATCTTACACAATGTAAGACATTGCGCTACTGTCATATGACACAATGTAAGACATTGCACTACTGTCATCTTACACAATGTAAGACATTGCGCTACTGTCATCTGACACAATGTAAGACATTGCACTACTGTCATCTTACACAATGTAAGACATTGCACTACTGTCATCTTACACAATGTAAGACATTGCACTACTGTCATCATACACAAAGTAAGACATTGCACTACTGTCATCTTACACAATGTAAGACATTGCACTACTGTCATCTTACACAATGTAAGACATTG
>JBCAUA010611752.1:1835-16467 GCA_038406235.1 Peronia verruculata
TTTCCTGTTTTGTTCTGTTAACTGACCCAGAACGTAAGGCTGAGGGGGGGGTAAGGGGGAGTGTGTTTTCTTTTCCCCCCCCCCCCCCCCCCCTTCCCCGTCGTATCAACTGTTACCGTTTATTTAATATTATTTTGTTTTTCTCCGTAATTAAATCATTAATACTACTCACTGCTGCTATTATGTGGAGGACATCTAGGTTCATTGGGCTTTAAAATTATTAAGTCTATCACTCATAACGAAGAGTTTTAGTCATAGATTTCCAACCAAACCCGTCTTTCTAATGGTTTTGTTGTTATTGCTTTACGCTCTTACCCCTTAGTGCAGTCGACTCCATGACATAATGCGCCTACGCTCTGTTCAAATTGGACCGGAAGTCAGCCATGCGAACCGAGTCTGTTATGATTAATATGTATGTGGTATGAATGGATTATGGCGTGTGAAAAGAACATTGGTAGAGCCTGATCTTTCAAAGGAACATTTCCATAGCTATGTCCTTATAAAGATGTATCTTTACATGCAGCTTTTTGTTCTTATGGGTAAAACACTGCTACTGCAGGCCTACGTCTTTATCACAGCTATGTTATGGTTTTTATAAGCTTTTCAACCTCCTGTAGTGGTGGTTATCTCAGCTGTCCACAATCACAGCTAAGAACAGGACAAGACAATAAAGATCAGCAGTGTTTGTGTATTGATATTTAATGATTAAATAGAATGTTTATAGTTCATAAATCTATGTTTATGGTAGGATAAACACTTACTGTTTTCACTTTCTCAGACATTAATTTATTTTACCTGTTTTGACCCCCCATCATTGACACCGTGACTGACACCCCCCCCCCCCCCAACCCCCGTTCCTCCCTTTAAGAACGGTGACCGCCCTTTCAAATGTGCTCGTCTATGTACTGTCATATAAAAATGGGTCGTTGTCCTTAAATTTGTTAGAATCACAAACTCCCTAAATCTGAGGCGTCCTGATATTTCAAGTCTGTACTATAAAATCTACTGAACTCAGTAATAAATAAATGTTCATAGTTGATACGACAGTGGGGATCAAAGGAAGGCCCACTGAAATTTACCACACATTGGGCCTGATGCCATGATCAATCAGTGGAAAGAGTGGAAGCAATACCGTGAAAGGGAAGAAAACAAAATATAAATGATTAAAAAAAGAGCTAGGGGCCCACATAATCCAGCTTATTCCACTGATCGCAGCCAGCCGAGTCTTCTCCATTGCATATAGACCAATATAGGACTGAGAGACTGAAGGATTGCCAAAGTTTAATTAAATTAACATACTCATCTTAGATTTAGGAGCTACGCCCAGACGATATATAATTAATGTCCAAATTAATCAGGGGATATTAAGTATCTATTTTATTGAAGGCTTACTGACATTCAGAGATAAAGAACGACTGGGGAAACGTGTTGAAAGACAACGAAGTCGAGAGGGAGATGAATAAAAAAATGTCTTCAGATTTTAACTCTTCTCGATTCAATGGCCCATCTTTTTTCTTTCATCACTGGGAAGAAGTTGAAGATGAACCTAGGAGACATGCTTTCAGGTGGCTGTTCAAGCCAGTTCTGTACATACAGATTCTAAAAGGCAAATATAGTTTTGGTTGTTGGTTGTAGGTTGGCTGGAGGATTCTTTGCGTCGCTGACGCCTTTCTTGAGTTGCAGCTTTTCTAGACTCTCTAAAGCTGTCTACCTCGGATTTGATGGTTCTCCTCCAGCCCGGTCTGTTCTCTGCCAGCTCTTCCCATTTTCGGTGGTCGATGCCAGCCTGTGCGAGTTAGCGCCACAGCTGTTTCTTGAAATACTTATGAAGGGCCACGAGGTCATACTTGCCTTGGAGAAGCTCGCAGTAGAAGACGGCTTTCAGCATCCTGGAGTCCTACAACGTAACAAGTGGCCCGTCCACTTGATCTGTTTGATCATCAGCATTGTCTCGATTCTTCTCATGCTGGTTCTGTCAAGCTCTTCTTCATTTGTGACATAGTTCTGCCAAATGATTAAATGTTCATGATATTTCGGCGACATATCTGCTGAAAGCGTCTTTAAGGATCTTCACTTATTTCTTGTACAGGACCCAGGCTTTTGTCCAGTAGAATGCTGTGTGGGTTCTCCAGACACGTTTTTGTGGATGTCTAAAAGAGCTGCTGCTGCTCTAGCAATGCAGTTGTCGCATTGTTGAAGGTGATGTTTCCGAGGTATGTTAAGTGCTCTTCTGCATTGAGGAGGGTACCTATCAATGTCGATGTGGGGTGGTGTATACGTCATCTGTGGTGGCTTCTGATACAGCGCTTCCCTTTCTTTAGGCCGATGGATAAACAGTTCCATCTCAGTAGAAGGTTCTGAGCAATTGGTGCTGAAACTGAGACCGGCGCTGGACATTTTGATTTTGATGTGATATGTCCCAATAAAACAATTGTTAAGAATGAATCATGGGGGAAAAAAGATTACTGATGCAAAAAATTGTAAACGACTGAACAGAACTACGATTACACATAAATAGCAAACATTTGGTTCACGATACTGGAGTGCAAATAATTTTGCGATATTTGTTGGTTGTTACTGTGTATAACTGAAGAAAAGTTTCATGATTTTCTTTTGGTAGGCTTTCGGGGACTATCTGACGACATAAAATTCCACAAAAGTTCATCTACACTCATAAAGTTTTATTACATATGAAACAACAAAATAATTATGCAGCTCAACCAGACAGATTAACAAGCATTTAGAAGGAGGATTTATTATTCTGCAAATTTATGACCCCTAGAAAATATACACGCGCCCTTCAACCTTTTAACCACGGCTCTGCGCATGCCCACGATCTTGTATAGAGAATGCATTTGCTAAAAAAAACTGCCAAAGCCAACTTTCGGTTCCACTATTTCCAGTACAAACACCGTGGACTGCTACGTCCCGTCGTCGTATAAATGCCGTTATTCATTCAAGTATTAAATTCTAAGTGATCCAGAAGCGAAGAAACCGTGGCAATAAAAGTCAGACGTGACGAGGAACCCAATTTCAGTGTCGTTATGCCTAAAAACTGAGCATTTTGACGATGGTTTTGGTACCATGATTCATCTTCATATTCAAATGCATCATGTATTATTCATGTTGTTTTCAACGTCGGAGAAATACTCCTATTACTGGAAAAAAAAATCGGAATCTAATCTGACTTCTACAATGTGAAATTGGAGTGGGGAAAATGTGGGCTGGATCCTGTCCTCAGATGCTTAATTGGACAAGGCATGGCTCTGGTGCGTGGGTTTAATAAGTTTTACAAGTAATCGGCACATTTGTAGCATGTTAAACTGTAGTTTTCTAGAATTATTTATGCCATATCATGGGCAATATTCCTACAAATAATTATGGAAAGTGTAGGAGAATGCTTTAAATATGAATATCTTCTTGCTTTATTTAGATCTACCATTTAATCTCAGAGTTATACTGCTTAAACTGCTAGAATCTAAGTCTAGATCAAGGTAGGAGTTGCAGTTATGTTAATAAAAAATGAGAAAATTACTTGTCTCTGTCTAACCTTTTTTTTTTTTTTCGGTCAATTATGCTAGAAATAAAACACGCATACATTTGGAAACTGTCGAAATATTTGTCTAAGTACTGGTGCTAAAGGTTTAATACACCTTCCAGGAGACACTTGTCCATTTTATTTTATTATGTTCTGTTCATCAATATCAGACACATTACTTTCACCTCTATCTAATCTAGTTCATTATTGTCTCTCACAGATTGGCAAGACAACAGGGTCTGCTCACAACACTTCAGTCAAGAAGATTTTAAATGGAATTGTGAAAGTAGGATTATGTAAAGCTGGCAGGCAAATGCCAAAAGCATAAAGAAGAACCCTCTGGTCTCACTGACAAAAAAGCATTAATCACAAGCTCGGATGTATCTTTATCATTTGACACAGTGGCATGTTGTTATTGTGTACCACACTCTTTCAAAACAAAACATCAGCAATAAAAATTATTTTTCGATTATTTGAAGGGCTTAAATTTTGAATTTCGAGAATTATTCAGCTTGTATATTATTAACAAATTATCTTTTTTTTAAAAATTAATGTCTGTGTCATCAAAATTATTTTGTGTGTGTTTGTGCAAATGATTTACAGTTTCATCAGCTGTCTACAGTATAAATTCAAATTCAGTGAGTGTATACACAAAGAGTTTAATCATCTCAAGCTGATGATGGCTCTCATTCAGTGATGAAAACTCATGAAAAACATGAAAAACCATCAAAGCTTGGTTGGCATTGCTACACTAGTGCCCACTTCTTTCATTTCCAAATAAAGTACCGGAAACCTTGTTGTGTAATACTGGTTAAAAAAGATAATGCGTCACACCTAATTATTCATTTTCTCAATAACTTCAAGTTTTTTTGTTTTTTTTTAACCATTATTTTCCAGGAGATGTGAACGTTGACCACGGCATGGAATATTATCTCTTTAACACGGTAGAAACTAAAAACATTTGCGAACGAATAGTTCATAGTCGACTAAGCAAAAACCTGGAAATCCGCTTACCAAAATGTTTGTACTCCGCCGTGTTTTAAAAAGAACACTCATTGATGTTTGTTACCCCTCCACCACGAGATACCAGAAAGACTGGACTTTCAATTGTCACCGGCCCCGTGCATTTTTTTATATGTTTTCCAATGTCAATGGTAGTGAAAAGTTTGGAGTGTTTGTAGCTCCTTACTAAAATTAGACAGGGATTTCCAGCTACTAGCTGTTCGCTTGGTTCGGAAGAAATCTCTAAGATGATGTTCTCTCTCGTAACCTTTCATATCTGGAGAGCTGGTGTCTCACATGCAGTTCAGCTTTCCATTCACGATCAAGCAATTGTTTCAATATAAATCGTCTAACATTATGTCACGGGAATCAGTTTACAGCTAGTCTATCTCAGATCGTGCCACCACTGCTTAAATACTGGAATGTAATTTTAAAAGTCTTTAACATTTTATATGGCATTATCATAGAAACTGAGAGAACAGCATTTTCTCTCTGCGTTTTACGGGCTTGGGACCGTCACAATCAAAATAGTTGCCGCATTAAAAATGCTTATATTCATGTTCATCTTCTCGCTTAATTTTGTTCAGGCTTAGTGTGGCACCCTAATTTGTTCAAACTGCTGCAATATATCCTCTTATGTATTTCATTTTTATTGTGTTTTTATTTTCTGTTATGATATTATGACTGTTATTCAAACATACTAACATTAACCGAGCCAAGTGTTGTATAAACTACCATTTCTGATGAAAATAAAGTGCTGTGAACTACTTTTTTTTTTTTTTTGCGCTGTGAACTTCACTGGAAGAGAAAGCCAAGGCCTATGACTATGAGTACTATAACACATTAATATTTATGTTCAGACTTTCTTTAGCATCTCAGGTCAGAGTGACCGAGGGCTTGTAATAGGTATTTCATTTTTTTCATCGAGTGGTAATACCAGACTGGACTTTCAATATTCAGGGTAGTTACTAAAGAAGTTGTTTGAAAAAGAAAGAGGATCATGTTTAATCTTCAAAAAGCAAAACACACATGGGACTTATTTGTTTGTACTGGGGTTTAACGACACACCAACACGATCACAGCTTTATTGTGTTAAACAGGGTAGGATACGTTTACGCGTCAAGACGAAGAAGCAAAAAGATTGCTGACAAGTTGTTGAAAATGGAAATTAAAGGATTTTTTTTTTCTATGTCTTCTTCTTCCTGTTCCACATTTAGATCTACAGTGTAGATCTAGGCCTACGGTGTAGATCTAAAATGACAGGAAATAAACTAATTACCGTACAGGTAGAAAGAAATACCACAACAGCTGCTCTGGCAAATAGAAAAAAGAAAAAATCTGGAACTACACAAAACCATCTGCTACCTACCCAAACCAGCATTATAGTGATACAGATCTATAGTGTAACATCTTCATGTTTGTCCAACAAGAAATTCTTTAAAAAATCGACTTCTCATAAAGTTCTGCAACTAGATCTAGACCCTGTGCAGCTGTGATCATGAAGGAGCGTAATAATTCATCTATATCTAGCTATCTTTTTATTTTAAATCATTAGATATAAAACGCAGATCTACCTCCTGTCCTAAATAAGAATTTAAAAATTTTATTTTGCGTTCGGTTCGTCGTTCACTTTATGGGCCTACTTTCAATAACATACGTCAGTCTTTTAATATTCCTTAATTGTCGGATTTATTCTGCATATAATATAAGAGTCCACAAAGCTGAAATCTGAGTGAGGAGGATCTTTCAAATATAATCTCAATAAGTAGATTAATAAACCGGAATTTGGTTTTGGCAGAAGCTTCTCTTTTCTGCCTTTTAGCAATGAAGATAATGTCCTCCAGGTACTGAAGAGTAACCCAGCTAATTAAGAAAAGTCCATCGAGGAAAACTCCACCATGACGTGAAGTTTCCCTGTCTAATGATAGTGGTAGAAATTGTTTTGATTTTAAAAATTAATTATTTCTTAAAACACAATCCATTGTTTTCATGACAGTGACTCGCAGGGATCTCAGGTCTTCCCTCCCCCCTCCCCGCCTCTCTTCCCTCTCTCTCTCTCTCTCTCTCTCTCTTTCTTTCTTTCTTTCTTTCTTCAAAGAATCTTTGTCTCGACAGAATTATTTTCGTCATGAATGTTCCTGACACTCACCTCAGTAACATTCAATATGTTCTCTTCTTCCCCTCTGCCATTTGCTGCACTTTTCTCTTTCCGCGGTAAAATGACAAGAAATCTCCAACTTCCTCTTCTCTATGGTCTATTCATCCTTATCTCATCGTACAAATCTGTGAATAGCACACTAAAGTTGCGCACTGCGGAGAGGAATTTCCCTGTTTAAAGCGAAGGGAGAAATTATCATTACGTTGTGAAATAACGTCCTCACAATGAGAAGGTCTAGCAATGACAGAGGGAACAACGTTAAGGTGAGCGTTTCGTAAAGTTGTAATGTACTGATAAGATATGATTGTGATTGAAATATTGTTTTAAACATGCTTCAGACAGACTGTGTTTTTTTTTTTTTTTCACATAGCATAGAGAGGAATGTCAAGTAATAGATCAACCCCTTCTCTGCAGTGGCCCTGTACTCCCGATAGGCAGCGGAACAATGCTGACGCACATGCCACAAATGCATTTCTGATCTTACTGGCGACATTCTCCTAGGGAGCCATGACTCCTTACAAGATGCTGGAGTCCAGAAGGTTGGGCGATATCTTTGCTTTTTTTAGTCATCTGCCAGATGTTCTTCAGTAATTGTTCAGTCTGATAGACGGCCTGGCTTTAGCCCTTAAACTTTTGAATTGCTGAAGCTTTTGTGGGGTATGATCTTTCTTGAAGGCAAGAAAGTCATTTAGGATTCGTCAAGCAGTCTTCAGTGAACCAAATCATTTCTTTTCGTGGACCCGCAGAGGTTTTGGGGATATAGAACATAGCAATTTCCAAGAGAGTGTATAGGAACTCTTCTGTTGTAGATTTAGTAGTAAGTAGTTAAGTGGAACAGAGCGCTGTAAACTGTCAGCAGGTCCAAGGTTTTCAGCGGGATCCGGCGATTGGAAAATGGTGTGAACACACTTTACTGTATCCAGAGCTTTCAAAGCCACGAAGACGCCTGCGTCTGGGTCACTTTCATCTCACTTAAACTGTTCTCCTCAGAGGAGAAACTTCCTCACAGTGTGGGATGTGGATTGACAACTGACAGACATTAAAATGAGCATTCTTTGCCAACTGATTGTCCTATTGCGCTGACATTTTGATTGTTCTGACTTTAGAGACGCTCAAAAAGTTCACTACCGGGGTTGTTCTCTTAAGTATCTTTTAATAAAATGAAGCCACAAACTATCCTTCGCTTTTTGCGCTAGTCACACTATCTGATGATTTAAATGATACCCTGGAAATATAAAATTCTGAACATACGATAAGCTTCACGGCAAACCGTTTGGTAACGCATGTCTCTTTTTGATACCTTCACTTCATAATCTTTTACCATTTATAGACATCCTTAAATTGACGTTTTACTTCGTAAATGTAAACAATCGTGCTAGATACAACACAGCTGTAATAATGCTGATGTACTGTAAAATCCTAACATAAACAAAGAAACAATTTGATATTCTTCGAGTGGCCATGCCAGTAATGAAGTTAAGACACCACTGTGCTTTTGTCATTCTTATGTAACTAGATAGATGGACCGTTCGACAAACGGATAACTTGTGCATAACCTTATAATGGACATAAAATTTCTTTGAGTATCCAAGCTCAAAGTCAAAGTAGGTCTAAGTTTGATAATGCAAGAGTAAGACGTTTTATTTAGGATAAAATGTAAAGATGACGTGTTCATTGTGAATGAAAGATATGCGGAAAGCATTTTTGCTATGTGAAAGTAGTTAGGGAAAAACTTGCCAGGATAGAATGAAGTCTACAGTTGTGACCATTTAAATTCCGTTGTCCTCTTTAAGAGTGTTTGATATCCATCATACAGGAAAGGGACACGTATCCATGTTCTAAAAAAAGTCAAATTCGGTAAACTGTCTTCCACCAGTTACAGGTATTTTGGGAAACCTTTCAAGATGAAATGCCATCTACTTTTCATAATAAAAGACGAATAAAAGTTGTCATTTTACTTTTTACTTATCCTATTTACAAACATCTACAAAAAATGCCACCTTTGATTTCTTGTTTAAATAAAGATAGATTATCATATGTTTAAGATTTCTTTAGGAATACAATACATGAAGTGAAATCACATGGTGTTTAGATCAATAATGTGCAAGGTTTTGTTTTATTCAAGAAATTGCCCACCATTTACAGAAATTAATGATCACCTCATTTATGACACACAGAACTTAACAACAACAGTAGTACCGAAGTGAATTGTTTAGAAACTCGCCTAAGTCATGAAATTCAGGGAAGGGTTCATTGTTAATGGATGTGTGTGGAAAGACTTTGTAAAAAATAGATTCAAGAATTATGATGGTTCTTGTATAAATCCACTATATGAAGCACAACTTCATAATTTTACGTTTCTTTCAAGCCAGGGGACACATTGTACATGGCCATCACTTTCCATGTTTATAAAGAAATATTGCGAGCGTTGGATACATTTGCCGCTGACAGTAAAATTTACAGGGAAAAGGATAAAAGGATGATCTAAAAATATGAGAGGAAGAATTTATTGTTACACATCCCCATGAAATCTGGCATGTTATTTAATTAACAAACCCACGGTTTCCAATAGACAGATTTGTAAAGATATAATATTCTCACAAAGTCTTAGTTTTTCCACCACTGCTTCATTGTCGTGCCTGATTGATGTTCATGTTTGACTTACAGCCATCGAATCATTAATAAAACAAGGTCTGTTTGCAGTTAAAGATGAATATGAAGAATTATGTGCTCCAGATGTGCGGATTTATCGTCATGGTTGCTGTCACAACGCTGTGCATCATTCTCATGTCAATATCGTGCTGTCTTCAAATGTCGAAGGTAAGAGTTTAAAGCAATCGGTATATTTTCTAGTTAAATGCTGAAACAAAAGATCTGCTACAGAAACAAAAACAAAAAAATTAAAAATCATTTTTAATGACGGATAGACTAGAAATCTATCCTCTCATTTTCACAGGCACAGTGACTTAACGTATCCCATCTTAGTGGGTATGTGTGTGTGTGTGTGCGTGTGCGTGCGTACGTGCGTGCGTGCGTGCGTGTGTGTGCGGGGGGGGGGTGTGGGTGTGTGTGTGGGTGTGGGTGTGGGTGTGAGTGTTTGTTTGTTGTATATGAAAAATATCCCATTTATCGTCCTGTGCCGATGCTGCTCCAGTGCCATATGCTCAGATTCTATTGATGAATTTAATTGGATTTTATTCCGTAGCCAACCCCATGTCAAGAAATTATTTTTTTTCCTTCTTTTTTTTTTTTGGATAGATACCAAATGTATTCTTCTATAGATAAAGAAAAATGCCCGAAATGCTCTACTCTTCCCACCTCTTCTCTTAGAGCCCTTGTGAAGCATCACATGCGCCATTTCAGCTTGGCAGCTTTGATAAAACAGATGGGTAAAGAAAGAAAGAAAGAAAGAAAGAAAGAAAGAAAGAAAGAAAAAAAAGAAAAGAAAGAAAGAAAGAAAGAAAGAAAGAAAGAAAGAAAGAAAGAAAGAAAGAAAGAAAGAAAGAAAGAAAGAAAGAAATTATTCCTCAAATTAATAAAGAAAGGGAATGTTAAGATCATTTCATTTTGACATCTTCCTTTACCTTGCCCAGTCGAAAGACTGCGAGTGTCGCATTTGCCTCAATAGTAGAACACAAGATTTCGGGGAAAACGCGACCGGAGTTTCCATCGAAAGTAAGTTTACAACCAGGTAGTGGGGCAAACCTGCGGCATTCGCAGTCTCTCGACTATGAAAGGTAGGATAAGATATCAATCCTTAGGTATGATTTGATATCAACCCTTTATTGCATAGTGTCCACCACCATGGACATACTTTTACTTTTAAGGTTGATGCCAGGTTTACTTGCTTTTCGTACAAGTATCAGTTTGTTTCACTGAAAGCAGAGACCTGCCAAATTTATAAAACCCTCTGCTAGGACCAGTAACTCTTGATTACTTCTTTTCCAAAGCAAACTCAGGGTGAAGCACCATGCTCTAAGAGGTAAGGACAACATTTTCTTCTGTTATTCTTCCGCACCATGTACAAATGTAAGTTTTTGTTTGTTTGTTTGTTTTTGGTAGCACTATCTCCTATTATGCCCTAGAGTGGACATTATGCATATTGAAGGTTCTTTTTAGTGTGAACCGGTTGTCCACCATGAGTAAAAATATATTGTGTTTCTATCAATAGGCATTCCTTCACATCATATTCATCTTTATGAATAGTATCTTAGACTAGTTTTATGATACGGTAGGTAGGGTAGGGTTAGAATTGAGAATTCAGGTCACCAACAATAGTTTTTTTTTTTCTTTTGTTTGTTTGTTTGTTTGTTTATTTGTTTGTTTGTTTGTTTGTTTGTTTGTTTGTTTGATTGTTTGTATAGATTCACATCTATAATATACGTACATACTATGTATTTTGTGTTGGTTTTTTTTTTTTTCCCCACTTCTCCGCAGTCGAGCCTCAAACACTGCCTGAACCTAGCAGGAAGAAGATCAACCGGCCCAGGCTAGACCCACAAATATTTTTCAGCTAACTGTAGGCAGGGAACATCATATGAAATGTTGAGGGCACATTTGGATGAAAACATGGTAGAGCTCATGGTGCTGGAATGAAATATGCAAGGCAAAGCCCTCAATCATCAACCCGTTCAGGCAATAACGATAGAAGAAATGAGAACATTCCTCGGCATATGTCTCTACACGACCATTAGCTGCCAAAGGAAGACCAAGTTTTTGTGCAGACAATGCCCTGTCCTACTTGTGGACTGACATCATGTTTCCTAGTCAGTCCGGGTCTTTTAGTCCTTTGATTTTCAGACAAATGTCTTCGTACAATTCATTGCTATAGTACAAGTAATGACAAACGTATATCTTTTATAAATTGAGCTCTTATGATTTCCTGTGCCAATGCTGTTTTTTTTTTTTTTTTTAATAACTATAAATATTATCTGCTGTGCTGAATTGTTGCAAGACTATTAGTGTTGTAATAAAAGAAATCAGTGCTTTTGCAATCGCATCATTTTTGCTTGACTGTGACACGTATATATAATACCTCACATAAGTACATTCTATATAATATTTTTTCAAAGACACAAAACAGTTTCAATGATGCATGAGTACACACCACATTTCTCATGAATGACTGAAAATGGTGTCCACTGCAGTGGACATTTGATTGTCGATGCAATCTGCTTCACGTCCACCACAATCTGATAATCTGACTCGCCTCTGCGATAAAATTTACACAAAAACTTGTTTCGTCTGTGTGATTGAGCTCGGTAGGAATGGGCTCATCTTTGCTTTGCCTTTGGCTGTCATTTTGCCTTTAGATGTCAATCTTACACTCAAAATACTATCTGGGTCCAACTTGATGCCCACACTCTCAGCACTTCGATACAAGTCAACGAGGTTCTTCTTCTTAAAACCAATAATCTCTCGCTCGTATGTAATCTTGTAGCTCTGAACAATATTTGATCTTGAAGTTCATGGTTAGAATGGAATACAATAATTTCATAAAATACTGATAACTCATTGGCAGTCAAGTATATTAACACTGCCACAATGACGGCAAAGCGATATCCTATACAAGATTTTGCCTCATTTATGGTCTGAGTCATGTGTCTTGATCAGAGATAGGTCAGTCTTTTTCCTACGTAATTCTTAACACAACTCAACTATATCATTACTTGGAAGGCATCTAGGCTCAATTGGCCATGAGTCTGTTATTCATTTTGAAAAGTTTTCGTCATATATTTCCTACGCACTGCAACAGGGTAGAAGTGAGACAACTTTCTTGGGTCGATGAAATTTCTTAAAAGATTATGCTTTATATTAACTTTATACTTCGTTGCACTTTCGGTGGGAAACCCAGTCGGATTTTTCCCCAAATCTTGTGTTCTACTATTTAACTTCTTAAAAAAAAAATCTTCCTTCGGGGTTTTCCTAAAAGCTACACGACTATTATATATTATAGAGAGAAACACAACACAATAAAAGCCTCAACGTCGTGGAAATACTCTAGCTTTGTGTTATGTACAGCTTATGACAATGCGTGTTTTTGTTTGTTTGCTTGTTTCTTTGTTTGTATTTTGTTGTTGTTGTTGTTGTTATAAAAACTGCTACTAATATACGTATATCTCATGAATATTAATCATTACACTATTCCAAGGGGGAAAAAACGTCATCATATTTCTTTTTATTATTTCTATTTTTATTTTTTTATTTTTTTAGAATATAGTGAAAGCTTCTTTCTGAGGTACATATTTTATATCTATATGTATGATGGATGTGTTACGGTCGTGATTTTTATTTTTTTTTTCTAGGATTTCTTTTTTCATGATCCACATTTTTAGCCGCCAAAGTTCTGTTGTTGTTGTTGTTGTTTTTTTTTGTGTGTGTATGATAATGTTAACAGCATGTTTGTTACCATGATACTGTAACGATTGTGTATTTGATACTGCAGACGGTTGTGTATTTTTTTATATTGCCGTCAGAAGTAACAGAGATAAACCAATAGTACCAATAAAGTCATTTTGACAGATCTTAGTGGAAAGACGCGGGTTTTTGAAATTCTTGAACCATATCATTAAAGTATCTAAATATTGTATGATGCTCAAACATGCAAGTACTCTAGCACAAGCGTGTTATACACAAAAAACTCATCCAAGTCTTTCTCTTTTAGTAGTCCTTTTAAGTTGCTTCACGAGACATCTCTGTGATGCTGACATGGAGATAATGACAACCTCTGCCGCGGCCCGACGTGCTCACAAGAAATGCCCGAGATAGTCTACAGATAGTCTGAAAGGCGTACAAAAACTTAACCTAACAAGTCTTTCTTATTCCAGATACCTGAGACTCAAACACGTTAACAACTAAAAATGACTATAAAATGACTTTTACAAACTTCAATGTGCTACATTTTCAAGACTATGACTTTAAAAAAAATGTTAATTTTGCAGGTTGTAACAAAAGAATAAAATCAGATAAAATGTCATTCAAGTGTTATTCATTTCAGTCGCTATCTGTTTTCACATAGTTTGTTGTAGTGGACTGCCCCTGATGTTGAAATGCAAACATCATTATAGAGGTCCTAGTCTGGGTTCTTTAGATCTCTCGGGTTTCACAAAAGAATGTCAAAAGCAAAAATGAAGTGAGCCTGACTAAAGACATATGTGCTTCACAATGTGCCACGGGTGTGCAATATACTATACTGCCAATAGCTGGCAGTGAGAAGTGATGTCATCGGCGCACAGGTTCGCTTTCATAATAATGGATAGTTAAGAAAAAAAATCATATCGCCATTTCGTATCTTACAGTAAACATGGATAATAATTATATATTTTTCGTCCAGACTGAGGCATGAGTATTTTCATAAATAAAAAGTGGGTAATTATATTACATGACAACCTAACAGGCCTTAATTCCTCCACTTCAGTCATCAAAGTATAGAACGAAGTCTCTTGATTCATTGCTTTGTATTGTGGTTTGCATTTGTTTCTTTTTGCCCTTCATTGTCTTTTTCTTTTTTTTACAGTGAAATCAGATGATTGTGCTCGTTTCAAATAAAACGTGAAGTCTTTATTATTGAAATGTTAACAGCATCAATGATCATTGCGTTTGTTTTTGTGCTTGTTTTAGACAAATGGCTCTTTTTCACATTTCAGGGCTCGGCTTTTTCAGTAATACCGGCTGACCGGTTTTTGATTTTGGTCCTCTCTATGGGAGGGGTTTTGATGGAAATCAGCGTTCTACCGGTTAGTTATATAAAATTATATAAAATAATATATCGTTCAGCATTAGTCTTTGGGTATAGCTTGTTTTGAAAATATGAGGTTTTTATTATTATTTACTTTTACTTTTTTTTTTTTTTTCACTTTTTTGGTGGGGGGGGGGGAGGGAGGGGGGGGGGGGGGGGGGGGGGGGGGGGGGGGGGGGGGGGGGGGGGGGGGGTG
>JBCAUA010611752.1:16477-31188 GCA_038406235.1 Peronia verruculata
TTTTTTTTTTTTTTTCATTTTTTTAAAACCCCCCCCCCCCCCCTCTTTTTTTTTTTCAGAAACCACCTGTTATGTTACGTTCTATATACGTCTTTCAATCTCCTGATGGAGGTTATATCGACGGTTCTTTTGTTTATAAAAACCACCTGGCAGTTGCAAACAAACGAATAAGATATTTAGAAATGATGTTAATTCTTGAACAGGCAAATTCTAGTATAGGAAGTCCACCACACATCCTGCTCGATCTGTTCACTATTCACTGTTCACTGATCCCATAATCCACCTGGGTCGTAGGACCACTGCATTGACGAAGGTTGTGCTTGCTCCACTTGTGGCGATTTTGGGAGAGTGCTTGGCGTGTGGGGAAGCTCATCTTGGTCCATTCAGCGATGTTAGCTGCCCATTTCGTCCTCGGTCTGCCTCGCCCTTATTTTCCTGCACTGTTCCTTCTGGTATGGTCTTGGAGAGCCGATCTGATCTTGTCACATGTCCATACCATCTGAGCCTCCCCTTATTAACTGTGGCCAGCGGTCCTCATAGTGCCTTACTTGTTGGGTGATGGTTTGCCGGACTTTTTCGTTGATACTGTGGTGCGTGTACGAGATGCCAAGACGTCCTCTGAAGCATCTCATCTCCACTGACCAGATCAGCCTTTCTAATTCTGCAGGATAGAGAAGAATAGAGATGACCAGTACATGCAGAAGCTTTATCCTGAACCTGAGAGAGATGTTACGGTCTCCCAGGTGAGCTTGAGCTTCGACATTGCTGCTACTGTTTGTGAAGTTGTTGCAAGGAGTTCTGTCTATGACCCTTCTTCACTAATAGTGGCTCCAAAGTACTTGAAGTGGTCAACATCCTCAAGTTCTTTTCCACTGATTGTGATCTTGGTATTAATTGACCGACCACTGTTCATCATGAGCTTGATCGTCTCGGCATTGATCTCCATGCCATATCTGCAGGCTGTGTCATTCAGGGGGTCCACCAGATTGGCTAGTTCCTGTTCGTTTCCTGCCAGTCCATAGACGCCGTCGGCGAATCTGAGGTTGGTGATTGTCCGCCCTCAGATGTTGATTGTGCCAGTCTATTCTTCCCAGGCATCAGTCATTATTCGCTCTTAAAAGATGTTGAACAATGTCGACCACAACAGACAGCCTTGACAGACCCTCACTGAGGTATGAAATCATTCTCCCACCATGCCTTGGACAGATACTGGGCTGGTGGTTTCTGCGTACAGCCCTTTGATGGTCTGAATGAGCTTTTGTCCTATGTTATATTTCCTCATCGTGGCTCATAATGCGTCCTCGATCAGCCCCTTAAAATTTGTACATGCGTTCAGTCTTTTACTGGCGTCTTCTTGATGTCTATCCCTTACAGGAGAGTTCAAGTAAACATTTCCCTTTTTTCAAATAACAGTTCAGGGCAATTAAGTTGAGGACGGGGGATAGGACGGCTGTGTGTGTGGGGGGGGGGGGGGGGAGGGGAGTGGAGGGTTGTCCTCTTGCTTACGTTTAACATCTGGATTAGCCAGTTTCGGGTGAAAATGCAGATTTCGGGGTTTTATCATAACTATTGATATTATTATTATTTTTATTATTAAGCATTTTTGTACAAAGTAATGGGTTCAGAATGTTCCCATGACTAAAACAAAAATACTCATTGCAGTTTTTGTTTATGGATTTGAGGGGGGGGCGGGGGGGGGGGGAGTGAAAATTCAGCAACCTTCCCTATCAATTTGAAGTAAAAGATGGTATTACCAACTCTTTTATTCAGTTCCTTTGGATAACAGCAACCTTGAACTGAACAAGGGTTTTGTGAGGATTCAAAAGAAAAATTACTGGACTTTCGTTGGGCAGCTTATTCATTGACAGTGAAGTAAAAAGAAGGAAATGACTCTACAAGAGATATACTATGTTAGCATATATCAAATAGGAACTACAGTGCCAAGGCCACATTTGTGACCCCAGAAAAAGCCATCTAGAAAGCAATAGAGAGATAATTGAAAGTAATAGGACATTTCATTTTCGAAACAAATATTTTACATGTTAAAGGGACCAGCAAAGTATCCTAACTGTTCTATTTCTTTTTGATTCATTCATCTAAGATTTATTGAACAAGAAAGCAAAATCCTGATTTGATGAATGATTTTACCTGATTTCATGCTTATGTGTCTTATTATCCTATTAACTGCTTGCATTATTCACTGCACAGCATTATAGAAAACAAAAACTGAAACCAGGTACCAAAATCATCAAACAAAACAAAAGACCACTTCACATAAATGAGTGCAGTCTATGAAGGACCAAGCACTCAGGTCAGATGTGAGAAAATGTTCAAAGTAATCGGTCGTCTCCTTTCAACTAACACACTTTAAAGTGAGAAATTTTACATGTTAAGGAGGAGGTGGGTATCCTGAAATCGGGTTTTTGCTTTTAAAAAAAAAAATAAAGTCGTTTTGGGCTTTTGTTTGCTCTTGAAAGTTATGCCTTTTGCGAATATAAAAATGGCATAACAATTTGATATATCCATTCTAAGGCCTTGAAAGGGTGGTCATTCAATGGTTGACCAATACCTCTAACATATCGAACATATCGGGGTTCGATATTCAATGATAGCTCGACAAATTTCACTTTGTAGGGACAAATGGTGCAGAAAAGACTTGATTATGATCTCTGCAACCAATATCAGAGCTCGAGGGCTAGAAGTGGACACTAGCTGACCACTGAAGACGCTGACCACACCAAAAATCAGCAAAATATGTCACAAGAACGTCTTAAATAAAGTTCCCACGGCCTAATGAGAACATAATTTGCCCCATTTCTGCTGTTTCGGAGAACGGTAGTGCGCCATCTGTCACATCAAGGGTCAAAACACGTTTATGTTTGACCAAAGAAGATGTGGTGGCCATACATATAGGCTTCCCAGAACACTGAAACTGCTCCACGGCGGGCCGTTAGTGAATTGGGTCAGGCAGCAAAAGGGGATAACAAGTATGAACAGATACCCAGCAAAAAGAAAAATAAGATAGAAATCACTAAGAGAACTTTAAAACTTGAAATATTGTGTTTTTAGTTTGAAAACTCGATATAAAAGCTTCTTTTGAGTATTTTTCTTGTTGAAAATACTTTAACTGAGTTTTTCTAAAAATGGCGTTTTTCAGCACAACAGTGCTGTCTTATTTCTTACTTCTGGGCCGATTATCATGAAATTTGGCATGAATACAGGACAAAACAATATGTATATTATGGTGGCAGGAGGGATTTTTTTTTTTTTTTATCACTTAAAGTTTTTCAGAAATTTGAGATGTTGTGTTCAAATTTTCGATAAATCCATGACCTTATTACACACCAATTTTTAAAAAAAAAAAAATGTAGAAAAAAAAAAAAAACTAAGCATCTTATCAAAATTCTGGCATGACTAAATTTAAATATTGAATAGTAAAATATGTACGCAAAATTACAAGCACTTCGGTTGGAAAAGTTTAGAGCCTAACGAAGGTAACGTTAAGCAGTATCGGGTAGCAAAATCTATGATGGTGGTCGTTACCATGGCAACCATGACCGATTTCAATTTTTTTTCTTTTTAATTGGTTTCCTTCAATTAGCGAATGCCAAAATTGATGGTGATAATTAATATTACCCCCCCCCCAAATGGTTTCCAGAATGACTCCCAGGACCCCCTCCCCCCCATAAAGGGTACATCATAGTGAGTAAGGATCCGGCAGATTTGCCAGACTCTAGGGTTAAATTTACTCAGCACGTAGCATGTAAAAGATCAGGCTTGTTCTTGAGTCTCAAAATGGCCATTATTTTTGCTATCTGATAAGCTTGTAGATGTATTTTCTGTCTTTGGCTTTACTAAATCTGAATAAGTCCGGTTATCTATCTATATATATATAGAGAGAGAGTGTATATATATATATATATATTTAACATTAGAAATACTCACACGATCATGCTGAATTCAGCAGTTGCTGTTGTCAACAGGGACAAAATAAAAGAGTTGGCAATAACATCTTTCCCCTCAATTATATAGAGGATTGTGCTGGAATTTGACTACCTCCTTCATAAAAAAATGTAATAAATAGTTTTTCAGTCATGTGAACAAGTAATTCAAAAGGCGGAACTCTGTTCCACATCAGTAATCCAGATATCAAACTCTTGATGTTTGGCAGTGAGCTCAAGAGTAATTATTTTTGTAATCATTTCTGCTTCTCCCTACTTTTCGCAGAGCCAAATCAAATTTAAGCCATTGAACACGATCCCTTTTTATGTTACTTCCTAATTTTGGTCTTTAATGTCACACTGAAGGATTTATTTACAACAGGAAATCCACAGGCCATCCTGAGCTTTTTACACCAGATTGGCCTGTATAATAAACTATAAAATTATATAAAAAGTAACATCTGACAGAAATGGGACGACCCCCTGGGTCGCCGCAAAACTGTATGCACCAATTTTTTGTTATAGTTATACATGCTTTGATGGCATAATTTATACATAATTTGATATCCTTTAATCATAAACATGTTGTCCATTGTCACCGTGTCAGATATTCACACCGTGTTAGGCACAAAATAGCCGTTATCGTGCTGATGTGCCGTTAAACCCCAACACAAACAAACAAACAAACAAATCACAAATTTTCACACATTTTTCATTTCAGAACTACATAATAAAGAATCCATACTGGATGCGTTTCCGAGATGTTAATCCACCCGTAAAAGAACTAGAAGTAGCATGTCAGATGCAGCTTTCTCTGTTTCATATGGGATTTGTTTTATTCCACGGATCTCTCTTTACGGCAATTTATCGGTAAGCCAAAGCCATTTCATTCTTTAATTTTAAAACACGCAATAGGTAAGTAGATCTAGTTCCTTTCATTGTTTTACTTAATGTTGATCTTACATCAGTCGACATGGAAACGCTGTCGCTCAAGAGGTTTTACAGTTATATTCTCCAGCGTGCATGACATATCCTGAGAATAATTGAGATTCACCTTTCTCTGTTTCACTCCCAAATCATCTTGCAGACTTCTCGCACCGTTATAGAGTTCCGCAAGATTTCGGAAAATTCCATCCACCCCCGAAAGTTTGTCACACCATATATTACTGTCGGTAGGAAATTTATGATGAAAGGTTTCCTCTATGAATGACAGACTCATATCCAATTGAACCTAGATACTCTCCAAACGATAATAGTAGTGGGTAGTGTTAATAGTTACGTAGGAAAGAGACTGACGTACTTCTAAGCTAAAATAAGAACCTTCGGCTCGACCGGAAATGAGGCAAAATCTTGTAAACAATAGCGCTTCGCCTTTATTGTGATTGTGTTGATGTACTTGATTGCCGGTAAGTTTTCAGTATTTTATGATATTATTGGTATTCCATGGTGACCATGGGCTTCAAGATCAAATTTTGTTTAAGAGCTACACGGTTATTTATGAACGAGACCTATAAATGGTTTTAAGAAACAGGATTGTTGACTTGTGTCGAAGTTTTGATAGTCTAGGCATCGAGTTGGTCTCAGATAGTATTTTGGAGTGTAAGACTAACACCCTAAAGGCAAAAATGACAATGCCAGCTAATAGCATAAGCATACATTATCCCATTCCTATCCAGCTTGGTATATCAAATGGCTTAAGGCCAAATTTTAATGTTAAAAGCATTTGATATCTTATTTTTACCTTGCCTAGTCGAGAGCTACGAATGCCGCATGTTTCCCTCATTTCCGGGTTGGAAACCTACTTCCGGCGGGAAACCCCGCTGAGTTTGTCCCGAAATCTTGCCATATTCTTTTTAACCTAGATACTCTCCAAACAGTAGTAGTGATAGTGTTAATAATTATGTAGGAAAGAGACTGACGTATTTCCAGCCTACATTTAAGAACCCTCGGCTCAGATCGGGAATGAGGCAAAATCTTGTAAACAATAGCGCCTCGCCTTCATTGTGATTGTGTTGATATCATCGAGTTGGACCCAGATAGTATTTTGGAGTGTAAGACTGTCACCCTACAAGCAAAAGTGACAGTACCAGCTACAGCATAGGCATAAATTAGTCCTTTCCTTCACAGCCTGATGTGTCAAATGACTTAAAGCCAAATTCTAATGTTAAAAGTCCTTGATATTTTATTCTTACTTTGCCTAGTCGAGAGACTGCGAATGCCGCAATTTTGTTTTACTTCCGGGTTGGAAACCTACTTTCTTCGGGAACCCCCACTGAGTTTATCCCGAAATCTTGCGGATCTCTATTTACCCCACCTATGTAGCCCTTACCTTCTTGTCTTTCTTCTACTTTAGTCATGAGAAATGTAAAATCACACTCCCGATCCTCACTTGTCCATTCTGTGATGCATCGGGTTTTGGGTGATGTCCGGCTGAAGGCTATGTCTCATAATAAACTCATAAATAAATTTGACTTTAAAATAACATTTATAAGACATTTCCTTACAAGACAAACATTCACAAACATTATATCATTTTGTGTTATATTTTGTTTTATTTGGGGAGATGCAAAAAAAAAAAAAATGTGTTTGTGTTAGACTAAAATGTTATTTTCAATATATTACTGGCGTCATCTTTAAACTTGTTCTGTTTTGTCTTGCTCATGTTTGGCTCACTAAGATTGATCTTTTACTGTTGTTGTGCGATGTACTTTTTTTGGTGGTGACTTTTTGTTTCAATCTTCTTCACAATAGATGTTACCACACTCTCTATGCCATTGGTGACTCAGTGCATCTACACACCAACCATCTAGGAAGATTTTATTATGGCCCTGACACACAATGGGGTGCATCTGGGCATGGAGACTGTTGTAGGGAAAATATATGTAAAAGAAAAACAGATAATTGAATGTCGTCTAAAATTGTTCTTATGTTCTTCCTTATCTCTCTCCTCATCATACTTCCTTTTTTTTTTTTTTTTTCTTCCTCTTTTCTTTTTTTTTTTTTTTTTAATGTGTTTGTGGTGTTTTCTTTCGGCTGTTTGTATGTGTACTGTTGTCTCTTTTTGTTGTCTCTCGTTTCTTTCTTCGTCATTTGTTTTCGTGGACTGCCCTGTTCACCAGTCCCATGATAGCAACATGAGGGGCATACAACGTGATGAAACCTACCATAATGTCGTTCACGTCTGGCACAAGAAGATGACTTTTTATCACTGACCTCTTCGAATCGACCAAACGCACATTCTCTTCGCGGCTTCTTTGTCCTAGCTTTCATCAATACTTTTCTCACTCTCATGAGCTTCAACTCCATGAATAGATAGATTCCAAGGATGCTGAAAAATTGAACTACTGCTGTGTCAAGTAAAAAGTAAATTCTCCGTTGAACTGAAACATGATTTTACAGACGCCCATCCTCAGAGTACGGATGGAGCTTCTAGTTAACAAGAAATGTTGTTGCAGTTGAGTACATCTCGTGTGATCAAGCCAGGTAGCTGAAGCGTATATTCCGTTATCAGGAACAGGTCCTTGTTTTTTGTAACTCCTCTAACATGTCCTAGATAATATTTGATGATTCTGATTTATTGTCATCTTTGGTTTCCTCAAAAGATTTATAATCTCTTCGCTATGACAGACAAACATAATACTTTTAGGGCCGATTGAATCTAAATGCCCTCTGAACAATTAAATTACGGCAAAATAAATAAATGAATGAAAGGATATGAAAAGAGGACTAAAGAAAGGCCTACCACACTTTGGGCCTGATGCTACTCAGTAAATAAGTCGAAAGAAAGAAGTCAAGAAAGTAAGAAAAGAAATTATAGGTGACTTAGAACAAGAAAGGGTAAAGTAGAAATAAAACAAAGTCAGAAAAAAATAACTTTCAGTTGCAAATTATGTCAGTAGAAAACATATCCTTGCCACCGTAAAAACGTACACAAAGGAAGAAAACAAAATGGATCTAGATACAGTTGAACATACACAAACAAGACCAATTTTCCTTTGGTGTAGATGTGATAGGCTATATGTAAATGCTTGCGTACATATTCGTATAACCTTGCACACTATAAAAATGCAAGGAGATGACGGGAAGTTTAGGGCAACGGAATAGCACATATTGTTATTTAAATTTTTAGTTTAGTTGCTTTTATTTCATGTTCAGTCTATGTTAGGGTGTTGGTCGAGGCTCCGGTGTAACAGGTCATTCTGAAGAATGTGATCTGCTTTCGCTCTTCAAGTTAACTTTTTTTTTTTCTGTCTCTTCTTGTTACCTTCAATTCATTTCTTTTTTATCTTTTGTCAGGAGAGAAACATTTTCTTTTGTGCTTGTCAATTCCCTCAGTACCATCCAGAGATAGGCATGAAAAGGTCAAGCAGAATGAGAAAAAGAATGCTGATTCTTGTGCATTTTTCACACTGGGGTGAGAGGAACTTGGAGATGGTGAGTTGTGTTTGTTTGTTTGTTTGTTTGTTGTTGTTGTTGTTGTTGTTGTTGCCGGCAAAGCACGCTGTTTGTCTTTAAATATTTATGCTGGATAAGTGTGAAACATTCTACGCACAGCATCCTCCTCAAGTCTTTGTATCTTAGTTCTTCGTTAACGTCTGTGTCTAAAAAATAAGCACTGCACTTTTTGTGTGAATTAAGCTTGCCAAGAATGAACAGGGAGGAGAAATATGGGACATCTTACTACCCAACAAAATTACATGCAATATTCAACTGAGTCAGTCAAGATTCAAATTTGACCATATTTTTGGCCCTTCTCCCCATTTTCTTCCTTGTTGTTTGTCCACACACTTCTGGATCATCCCCTATCCGTGAATTCCAGTAAGTCTACTATAAAATATGACCAATATCCCCTAATTTATTGGACATAATTTACAGATCATCTAGACCTAGCTCGTAAATTTAAGATGAATGTCTTAATTTAAATTGTGGCATGGCAATCCTAGGATCTCTCAATAGATTAGGGTATATTACAGCGGAGCAGACTAGATTGGCTACGGTTTGTGGAGTAGGCTGGGTTCGGTGCTCTGGGTCTTCTCTTTTAAATTGTCCATGTTTCTTTCCTTCCTTCTCACTGTCTTGCTTTCATTCTCTCGACTGATTTATGAATGAGCATCAAGCGTAATAATGTGTGGTAAATTTCAGTGTTTCTTTACTCTTCTTTTCGTATCAACTGTTATCAGTTAAGTATTATTATTATTTTTGTATTATTATTATTGTTTGGTAATTAAATTGGCAACAGTATTCATTGTTATATCTTTTGGATGGCATCTAGGTTTCAAATATCTTATTCATCTCATGGTTTTAGCGGTTTTTGTATGTTTGTTTGTTTCTTTGTTTTGTTTGTTTTGTAGCGTTGGAAGTTTTGTCCCAAACAGCGGCGTCTCCGCCGGCCCTCCATCTCATGTTTAATTGTCAAATTTTAATGTTCTTTAACATACGCAACATACATACGGGACTTTCGCAGTATATTGACCTTTATCTGAAAAGGCTCAACAACGGTCTTCCTTAGGTAAAGAAGAGTGATCACTGAAAAAAAGTGCATACAGATCCTAATCTTCTCATTTCCCGGGCTGTTTTCTCACATTCTCATAATTATTTCAATGAAAACCCATCCAGGCACACGATAGACGTCCATTTCTTCGTCCCAGCACTTAAGTGTTGCAATCCCCATAGATTCACCGAGAATAGTAAAGCACAAGATTTCGGGAAAGAAAATTCGGGATTTTACAAACAAGAAGTGAGCCAACTTACGGCATTCGCAGTCTCCCGATTAAGGCAAGGTAAGATAAACTATCAAATGCTTTTAACATCGGATATCGGCTGAAGTCATTTGACACATCGAGCTTGGTAGGAATGGGATAAGTTATGCTTATGCTTAGCTGACACTGTTAATTTCGCCTTTAGGGTGTCAGTCTCACACTCCAAAATGCTCTCTGGGTCCAACTCGATGCCCAGACTCTCAGCACCTCGACACGTCAACACGGTCCTGCTTCTTAAATCCAATCGTAAATAATCGCCCAGCTCTCAACAAGATTTTATCTTGAAGTCCATTTTCACGATGGAATACAATGATTTCATAAATACTGATACGTTATCGGCAATCAAGTGCATCAATATAATGAAGACTAAGCACTAGTGCTTACAAGATTTTGCTTCTCTTCCGGTCCGAGCCGAAAGTAATGGGTTTCAGTCGAGAGTACGTCAGTTTCTTTCCTACGTCATTAATTATTACCATTACTCACTACTATTATTATTTACGGCGCATTTAGGTTTAACTGGCTATGAGCCTGTCATTCACAGAGAAGAGGTTTCATCACAAAATTTCTACCTACCATAACAGGGTCAAGCCAGGAAGTGAGACAAACTTTCTGAGGTTGATGTAATTTCCCAAAATATCTGTGAAATCTATTGTGTTTTAGTGCTGCAACAAATTTTCCTCCGTTTTGCTTCCACAATGTGTTAAAGGGGTAGTGCAACATGAATTCGCTGTGTCAACATTCTTTTGTGTTTTTGCCACAGATAAATTGTTACAGTTATTGTAAATCCAGACATATTAGAAGCCAATGGCTTCTTAAATTTGAGATTTTAACAATTAAACAGACAGGATCGTTCGGATCGCTGTGGTCATCTCGTGGTTTTCCGAAACTGACCGTAAATCGGGCGTGACGTCACCTGTTTCCGGAAGGCACACTAACTCAACGCTTATGAGGCCTATTCAGCATATAAACAATGGTGTATTGTGTGGCTAATGAATTGTCAGTCGCAGTATAGTCGGGCGTCTGTAGGGTTCCTCGTTGAGTTGATATTTCTCACCATGCCACTTAATCTTGGGGTTTATAGGGCCCAGTTTGGTCAAATCATCGCCATAGTTAGTATGCGTAGCTCAATAGACACTCCTTCAAACGGTGAAGGAAACTTTACCTCATAGAAAGTGAGAAATTCCATGCCCAAAGATGAAATCCTCTTGAACAGTAGGGAAGAACGGTAATCAAGGACCACATGGCATACTCAAGTGCTCCGATACTATAATCGAAAGAAACGATGATTGTGAGAAGAGTATCAAAAAAATGTAGTCTCTTTGTTCATACCATATTAAATAACCACGCAGACTCCCCTGACCATTGACCCACTCAACAAGTTTGGCATTGACCAGCGACCAAGCTGTTGAGAGCAGAAGTGAGCTACAATTGCTATGAATGAAAGCCAGAGTGGCCTAAATATCCATGAGATCTACATGTAGTTTATATATTAGACAGATTTCTTTTGCTCTCACTTTATGCTACCATTAGATCACTTATGTTTCTTTGTGGTCACTGCTGCCCGTCAAAGTCAGCCGGTCTGATCTGATAAGAATGATCTATGTCCAAGTGGTTAGAGGGATAGTAGCTTGCATTTTACACCGAGATTCTATGGCAAGAACGTAAATACACCCCTATTCTAGTGGTTTTGTTCAAGCACTTATGTAAGGCTATGAACAAATCTGTAATGGAAATTGTGTGACGAGGGGTGATAAAATTGACACCAATATGAAAGTGATGTCTTCATGAGTACAACCCCTGCTCCTGCCATATATTGTCATATATGAAAAAAAGGTGGTGTTAGAGGAGGGGTTAGAAAGAAACAGTAAGGTGGTCCGATGTGAGCCTGTATTGTGGCGGAGTCGAAACAAACACCGTAAGGCTCAAAGTGAAAGGGCTTTACTAGTCGGCTGCGAGTCGCGCAGCTTCGTAGTATCGCACAAACATGTGCGGAAACAGAATGGTGACTTCACACGCAAATCGCCATAGAGAGCCGGCGAAAGAAACACAGACACGCAAGTCGTTTTATTTTGCGAAATAAACTCATTAACGCTGATGTTTTCTCAAAAATAACACCTCTGACATATTTTTGGCTACTAGAAGTTTATTATTTTACAACATATAGCATATGTTGTCTATGACGTTGCACTACCCCTTTAAGATTGTCACATTTTGAAGGTCATTCTCCGTTTTAACACACATTGCTAACCAGGAACAAAGATTTAGAATTTGTAAATTTAGAGGGAAAGGGAAACGAATCCATTTCAACAGATTTGTTCCGATCAAGCTGGAAGTCGCTGTCCTATTTTAGTAGGGGGTACAAACACTCCAAATCAACCACTGCCAATAACATTGGGGGACAATGCAAGGCATCAGTGACAATTTATTGTCGAATCTCGTGGTGGAGCGGCAACACACATAAGTAAGTAGGCTACTCTATTTTTAGCAGGGGTACAAGCACTTCACCTGGGATTTCCAGGTTTTTGCTAGTCGAATATGATTTATTGTACATTCATTTAATATTCATTTTACATGAGACCCAAACATGTAGAAAAAAAAAAAGTGGGGGAGATGCTCTCCCACTCAGTCCGGTGCATTTCTAATCTGTTTCATTTATGGTTTATTTATAATTAGTTTATCTATTTGTAGACGTCTCAATCTATGTGTTAGTGCCCTCCATAGTATAGGAGTATGAGCGCATGATACTGTTCGTAATAGTTTTCACTTCCTGTTGTACATTTCCTCATTTTCATGACGTATTTTAATCAAATGCATTCAGAGTGGACCGCCTCAATATTTCAAGCGTTCTTCTAAAGTGAACAGGTATAAATATATTCGATTGTACCATTTACTGTAAGCATACTATTTTCTTGAACTCCAGTGAATGATCTTGATTTTGTTAAGGGAAAGACAACAACAACATAAAAAAAAACGAGGTTGCAAACATGATAATTTATGCCTCTGAGAAAAATAGGTTCTGATCGTTGTGTTTGGCGGCTTCTTTGTTTGTCTGATTTTTTTTTTTTTTTTTGTTTCGTTCTTTTCTGTTTTGTTTTGTCCCCAAATATAAGGTTCCATATAAAATTTCACAGAAATTGGGGCACTAGAAATAGTTGAAAATGTCACCCAAAGTGTACCACTGCAAAGTTTACGAACTATATTTTTTCATTTCATTTCATCCAACCATTTCTTTCTCATTCGACAACCCGAGATACCCCGGCTTGTTCCTGTTGTGGGTGAGAAATGGGGTGAATAACTTATCTATACGAACGTTGTGAACGTTTACGAAATTTGTTTTCTTTCCGGCACACATGAAAAGACCAGACTTGAAAATGTGAAAGAGAAATTTGGATTGTTCTGTTTCTCTATCTAAATCTTTCTTCACATCAACAGATAGAAAAAAAAGGCAATATTCTTTCATGATTTACTGGGTCTTAAAATGGAAACCTTGAGTGTGGCTTAGATCTGGACAGAGTATTTTATTTTTAAAAGAACATTTCGAAATGCAGTAACGTTTAAGAAGAGAAGTGATGCATTCCTTGGTTTACACAATTATAGCATAGATTTTTTTTCGTCAATTGTAATCCTTCTACGCCCCTCCTCCTCCCCTTTTTCCCCACTGTCTGTTCGCAATAAATGCATCTACAACATCTTCAGGTCTGGCTGATACCATCAAAAAAAAAAAAGGGTATAGGACAGCAAACCACTTTGGAAAGTATTACTCTCTTTGTTTTAATTTGCAGGTTAACTGTCAGGGTGAACAGAGCTCAGCTGATATCTCTCAAGCAGACATTTCTGACAGTGGTGTGCTTACCCGCTGTACTGCTGCTCGGCTATTGTCTGATATGGTTTCATTTCTACGCCCCTGATCCTGCCATTTGCATGTCGTCGACACAGCAAGATTATTTATTCATCGGTAAGTATGATTTTAAGTTTTCCTTGGCAATATTTCCTGTACACAAGATCATGCTACGGCAAACGCCAGCATCTAATTATGCTTGTTAAGATCCTAAAGTTGGTGTACGTTAATGACCGCATCAAATTAAAAAGGGAAGATAGCTAGGACAAACAGAATACCTACTGATTTAAATGTCCGAGCCAAAGTACGCGCATCTAGCGACAGGCTATAGCATTTTGGGTGGTATAAAAACACCTCAGGTAGAGCGACATAGACCACGATCATCAGACGAAGAGTGGGTTCTTTCATTGGCTGTTTAGGCTAACTGCGTCACATCTAAAACCCCGACGACACTGAGATCACGGCTCCCGACGTCCATCACGCATCTCCCCCCCCCCCCCCTTAGGTTGTTTCTGAAATTCGAACCAGTGCGGTTTGGTTTTCGGTCCAGATATAGTTAACCGATGTGTTCTAGCTTATCCTATCTAAATCTACCGTCCAGCATCAAGCAGTGTAGAGATCACACCGTTCCTTTTGCATCACATCCAACAGGAAGAGTTCTCTACTGCTTTTACTAGCCCATTAAGAGCGCTTCTAATATCTGGGCCACATAAACTGAGCTCCTTCAGTACAGAATATACCGGTATTGTTGAACCAGCTTCTCCCCTTGCTCCCATTTTTACTGCGAATATGTTTGTCTTCATTCCGGCTCTTTGCAAGTCCATGAGGAGATCTTGGTACCTGGCCAGCTTGTGCTCGTCCTGCTCTTCCATGTTTGTCTCATATGGAACAGTTAGCTCGACAAGGATGTACGTCTTCGTAACCCTCGAGCCAAGCAATATGTCCAGCCTCACGCCTGAGCTCTCTCTTGATTTGGGATGTTCTCATTGTACGGTATTTAGGGGCTGCTCGAGTTTAGATGCGTGTCATACCTATTAAATACGATGGGTTTTTAAGCATGATTCGATTGATGAAGTTTGGCAGGTACTCGGAGTGCTATCGATATAGCCTAATGGGGGGGGGGGGGGGGGTTCTTGAGACTCACCCCCTCCCTAACCCTAGGGAATAATCTTG
>JBCAUA010611753.1:0-16076 GCA_038406235.1 Peronia verruculata
CCTCCTCTATGAGAGCTACGATTAGTCAATTTTGAATGAAACCAGATTCTGATCTTAAATTTCCTGTTTGATCCAATAGCTGCCAAACCTTTTGAAACACTTAATTTCTTCATTTTCCCTAGTTTCTTCAGCATCAATAAGTCTAACTACATGTATTTCATCTGGATCATTGTCTAGTGTCTGTGATGTTTAAGTGTGATCCCCAGCAGATAGTGAAGGCAGGATGGTGCTGCTTTATGCAAAAGAATAGTCAGTATTGGTGGATGAGTGCAATTGTGGTAAAGGATGCCTATGCCCTGGCCATGAAGGATATATCTCTGATAATCGCTGAAGTGAGAAGGAGTAAATCAAAATGATCATAGCTCACATTCTAATTTAGACATGGGAACAGAATTTTCACACGATGCGGAACTCATATTTGACGTTTCAGTGGCATATAAAAAGTTACAGTTTGCCAGCTGTAGCTATGAAATATTGAGGAATCAATTACTTACGCACTGAAATTTAGTAAGGGATTACACATCAGTTTAAAATGCCTCCTCTAAAGCATAGCTAAAGGTGACACACTAACCAAAACTATACTAATAGAAACAGGGAAAACAGGAGAATGCACTGGTGGTCACAAAAGGATGTTCACTTCAGATAAAAACTCACAACCATGTGCCAAAAATGTGATAACATGAAAGGACCACCGGCAGTGCAGGGCAATTTCGAAATCTGATAGGGCGGGCGGTGAGTTGCCCTGAGGTGTCCCATTGACGGATGATTTATTGCGCGCCGGCCGGCGAACTAAAGGCACGCTGAGGGCCGTTTTGCACAGCCGTGTATTTTGGTCATCTGGCAAAATATAAACACTTCAGTCATTTGCGCGATCATCCATCCAGTTACATAGCAAATGTCATGTTTTCTTTCAACAATGATACTGTTATGTGAAAACTCACTTGATGCTCAAATGCTGGGGATTATTGACGAAATTGTATGGTAAGAAAAATCTGAAACTGTTGATCTAATTTCACAGTCACATAACCATCACTTCATCATACCAATGAAGGCAACTTTTGGTCAGACTGACTGCATAACTTTTCAATCCGCCTAAGAACCCGTCTACCTAAGAGCCTGCTTTATTTGTCTTCTGTCGATTGGGTTCTCAGGCAGAGACCACTGTAATGGATTGTAAACTGCTTACAGCTTGTAGTTGTATGGCAATAAACACTATACAGATGCTATTATTATAATTATTCTGTTAGGTCCAAGACAGTGGCCTCCTTCTCTCAAGTCTACAATCAATCATTTTCAAGCATACCTGTTCACCATGCGCCTGTATGAGCTACAACTACAAGTACACTTTCCATGATGATTGCCAACCATAGCCAAAGCTTAAAAATTAATTAGATACATAGTTAGACTAGATTATTATATAAGTGAACTTATCTATGATTGTGTATATATGCCATTTATGATTATGTATATAGGTTGGCGCATTGTTGTTACGATCATAATGAGTATAATTTTGCACAAAACTGAATAATTCTGCATTAGCTATTCAGAGTGTGCGGTCTTCCACACTGCATACAAAAAGAAGTGAAGTGCCTCTCGTTATGTGGAAAACTCATGAAGTGTAACAAATAAAGCATTCATTACTATCTCAACAAACTACAGAATAAGTCCACTATCAGGCACTATATTGAAATACATACCGTCCGTGTCATCTTTGTCAAATGGATAAAGGCGGCACTCCGTTTCATCCTTGAACGGTGTGTGAATTTCAGCACAGTACCACCAGATGCCTCCAAAGATTTTGAAGAACTTATAGTCCCCTATGAAAGGTATCTTCTCTCCGATGAACTGTGTGAAAGAGTTGATGCTCACCTGTGACAGATAAAAATCATCTGGCGTCATGTTTTGTTTGCCACCTGCAGCTGGGAGCAGAGAACCTACTTCAATACATCCCGGGCCCCATTGGGGAGCACAGACACTGTGTGTAAAAGTAAGCCTGCAGCCTATATCAACACTTAATATAATTCGAGGTGCACCCACTTTATAGTCAACTAGCAAGGTCTCCCGTAGAACAGGAGATATAGATAAAAATGATAAACAGACATTGAACATTGTCTGTGAAAAATGGTAAAATATAAGACTTATCTATCTCTGATCTTTGCACTGCCTATATCTAGAATCTAGAGTCTACCTGCTAAGAGAATCTGAATCATACAATCTACACCACAATTCTAAAGCTACGAAGAATTTATACAGCTACACCATAATAACACAGTCATACACACAAATATTTAACACAGTGATGGCACACACAAATTCTTTACATATTGATGGGCCTGTTTGCCAATCGTGAGTGAACACAAATTACAGTCAATTGAGTATTATTTACCCACAGATACATTGAATGATATTTCGGCATTAAAAAAATAAATTAAGGTAACTGTATAAATTCAATCAAAATAAAGAGTAGTCTATAACACAGTTGGGTATCAGTTGCCCACGTGTGTAATTTTTTAAAATTTTAAATGTCTGCCGATTCCGACTTTATTGGACTATAAGATAAGTGCCACGCCCCCTGATCACTCTTATTATATAGATATATACAGGTGACCCTGTTTCATCTCCTTTTTTTTTTTTTTCTCCACATCAAAAATCCACATTAAAATGTTTATCAAATGGGTTGTAAATTTCTATGAGGTAATACGTCAGAATGCTCTCTGAAAAAGGTACAACAGTCAATGCGAAAAACGAAATTGCGTTCTGTAGTCCTGATCGGGGATTAAAGTCACTACTTTTTAAAACGTATTAATAATATTCATTCATTTATTATTATTATTTTTAATATTATAATTATTACTTTTAAAGCCTTTCAGTCCCAAACAGTAGGATTATCTCGGCTTTTAAGTAGCTGCCTGATTTCAGTGAGAATTTTGGTGGGTAGAATTTGGAATTTGGAAATTTTGCCCGGACAGCGGCAAGAAGTCGTTTATCGATTTTGAACTGCCAAGGGTTCTCATATGTGAGTCACGTACAAAAGGGACCTCCGAAACATATTCGCCCTTATCCTAGAAGGCCAGACGTCGAGCTTCCCTATTCAGAGGAAGAGCAGACGCCAAACCACAGAGCCAAAGTATATATAAAGTTTATATATATATATAAAACCCACTGAGGATTGAACTGGTTGCCTGAGTTTGATGAGCGTTTGATTTTATCTCGTCGCGTCTCCTTTATGTTAATAATCTGAAGGTCGCAATGCCATATGTCCTTTGAATTATTCATATAAACTTATCAACATATGCGGACTGAGTTAATATATTAGCCAAAATTATGGGCTTTATGCTTAAAGTTTTTTACCTTGCGCTGGAGCCAACGGACGAAGCAGAAGCTGTTGCAGTGAATGTGCAAATGTTAGGTTCTAATGGTGTTCTTCTTCAGCCGCCTCAGTCTGCGTTCTATGTCAGGATTTGTGAACGGGATGAGGAGATGGCAGTATAAATAATGTGGCGTTTGCGAACACTTGACTGGTTGATTACACTGGAGAGCTTATGATTGGCTATGTCTTCTGTCACATCACACTTATGACTTTTGAATGACAAGACTTTCCACGCCCAAAGGGAGCGAGGACATGTGAGGACAGAGAAAATTGACACGTGGCAGTCACTGAGGACTCGATTCGATTCGATTCGATATTTCAGACTTTCGGCCCCGTTCGGCGTGCCTCATGATGCTGTGCCATATCGGGATATCCGTCTCTCTGATTTTTGCTTATTAGACTTTGTTTTTGTGCTTTTTGGCCGTTGTGTCCTCCTGTCCGCCTAGCGCTTGCATCAGGTACTGGAACGTACCGAGCAGTGCTCCATCGAAACTACCACCCTCCCCCCCCCCACCCCCCCCCCTCAGGATTTCCTGGGTAATGCCACGTGTGGGTCTAGATGTGGCGACCACTTTTAGAGAAGGGGTTCATATACCAACCCTCTTTACCACCGTACGCCGACAAAAGGACGTATATCGGAAACTAAATTTCACGAGAGAGCAAAAAAAACAAAAAAAACTGTTTTAATATTTTCTCTTTGGATGCTTCGATTGCACAAATTTAAACGGGAATATAGAGCTTCGATTTTTTTTTATTTATAAATTTATTTTATTATTTTCCGTATGGTGTTTCAAGCGGTTATAATAAAGTTTAACGATGTAATTGACCAAAAGTCCTTTTACCACTGCTGGCAAGCATCTTATAGAGCAAGAGGTTTTCACAGAAGGGTGCAAATTCTATATGCGTCTGACGACATTTAAGATGATTGCAATGTCCATGACACTGGGACGCATATTGCTAGTTGCGACCTTGACCTTTTGTGGAAAATGGAAAGTGTATACACATGTAGGCCTATTTATGATTCGACTGTAATATCCTATTAGAGGGATGGTCGCATATTTCTCACTACTCTTGTCTTACATAGGAGATAATTTCATTCAACATAGAGCTTTATATTTGAATTTGTAAAAAGTATTCCTCATGAATGTAGAACCGTGCCTAACATCAAGAAATCGCAAACTTTGGATCGCTGGTTTACATAGAAATAGCCATGCTAGTCTTTAGAATTCGTGAAGTAGTATTGATAACATAACTGGTCGTTTTCAGTTTTCTCTTAATTTGCTAGCAACTCTATGGTAACGAACATGTGTTGCTCGCTATGAAGAAGACGATCTCGTTCTAAGATAAAGGTTCATCATTGTCAAAAATGAGGACTGACGTAATACATTGATCATCATTTAATCTGGAGATCGTGTGAAGTCTTTGCTATTGTGATTGGTTGGCAGTCCTGTTTGACTGTTGTGAGGCATGAGAGATACTAGATGATTTATGCCCTGGTTTTTGTCCTCTTCGGGAATACCTCCTGGTTTCACATGACGTTTTACTTCAAAATAAATAATTAATCAAAGAATTCTGCATTGCTTAACTTTTATGCAAAATCTTTTCTCGTAGAAAACTGTGTCTACCGATCCTCTTCTGAAATCTGCAGAGACAATCCGGTCAGGGACTAGGCAGGACCGTGCTTTGTGTTTTAAATGAAGAGCATTCCAAGGAATATATCTATATCAAGGTCAGGATTTTTATTGTCATACTTAGGTAGCTGAGGACGCTCATTTCCCAGTCCGGAAAGAATTTTTCTTTCACTGATTAGCAGCTTCAGTTACATATTCTTTAAAATAAAAGAAGTCTAAGATCTCTCCTCCTATCCTCCTCAGAATTGGCTATAGTAGGACGCCATGAACATGTGCCCAGACTTAAGTACTCTAACGTGAGGGTCTCTGAGCCGGTAAAACTTTGGAATCATTCAACACACACACATCATCGTTAATGGACCCAAATTCTGCTGTGGCTGCTACAGTTGTCCAGCCTGATTGTTCCTTGTTCTGTATCTTGTTTTGACTAAACAACTCAGGGAATGTTAATGTGATATCTTCACCCCCCCCCCCACACACACACAACAGCTTAATGCAACAGCTATATGTATAATCGTGAAATTGTTGGGCCCAGCTGGAGCAAACGTCTGTCTGAAAACAACTAGTCTTCTTGTATTCTTGTAAATAAAACTGTCTCTTGTAAATTGGTCTACTGTTCAGATCAAGATAATTTTGGCAGAAAAAGAAACGGGGATTTAAAATTTCATATTCCTGTTTAAAGAGACATCAAGCTGATGCATCTGTCTTGAACTTCTGTAATTGTTTCTATGCAAATGTTTTTTGGATAATGCTCCCACTGGATCACACATTGGTGTTCTTCCTTGTACAATAGGAACTGATGGCAAATTTTGCATTCTCCCAGCCCAAACAGAGCTAATGAAATGATGAGCTCTTGAATGTAGCAAAGTAGAAACTTTTGTGATAATTCTTTCCTCATTGTTTCTCAAAACTGTTTATATATGTCTTTTAATGTTAGATCGGATGGCAAAATATTATCTCTAAATGCTCATTTTCATGTCTGGAATAGATAATGCCGGTTTTTCCAGTTGTTCATGTACAAGGCTGTAATCAAGTTTTGGGCTCATGAATTCCACCAGTGCTTCAAAGTTCTCGATTGATGTTGTTTTCTTTTATAGTAAAAACCTTAAAAGCGATACGGATCATTTGGTCATTAAATAGCTTGTAAACCCTAGCGTACTTGGGGAAAACAATTATTGCACACTGGATGATTGGAATTGTCTGCCATTCTCAATATGCACGCCTTTGCCAATGTCATGTTTTGAAGGCTGTTGACTTTCCGTCTTTAGTTTATAGCCTGTTTTTTTCACGTACTGCCTTACAAACTTGGACTAAAATATCCAGTTCTCTCTCTCTCAAACCAAATGTAATTCATTTCAATGTTCAATCGATCAGAAAAGCTCTTTGAGAATTTTTGGCCACACCCTTCCTATACTGTGTGCTTTTTCTTCCATTTTAAGTATGTTAGCGAATGTAAGACTTTGCTGTTTGAAGTTTGTACACAAGCACTGGGAGGATGCCTATTTCAAAGAGTGCCTGGACTGTGGGCAGAATGTCACAGATAGCCATAATATACGTCCGTGTGTATAATGGTTGTACTTTAAGCTGTTAATCAAGTCGAGAAAAGAACGCGTATGGGAAAATAGGACCTTTTGTGACAACCCATACCAATATGCGACTTTTGCCATATTTTTCTAAGAGCTATAATGTAAATAGGTCAAGGCGCACATTTTTAGGACGCCACAAAATAGTTTTTTTTTTACAGCTAGCACTTCCAGATCCGGACAGGAAAATACGCAACAGGCTTAAGAACATCCTAAATCAATTTGACCCAAATACTGATATGCGTCTTTTTTCGTTATGATTGTTATTGTTATTGTGTTATGGTCTTATTTCATTATGACGGCGGATCTACAGCAACCAATAGCAAGTACGGTAGCTTCCGCCTTGAAGACGGTCGCCTAGGATGTGGAGTGGGCCAGTGAGGACTAGAGAGAGGTAAAGATGTGATGGAGACGGAGATCATTCCACTTTACTCCTGGCCAATGCCAGCATTTCTACATCATGTAGATCCTGAGGCCTGTGGATTGAGGGTTACATGTATATCTTGCTGTAGTTGTGGATATGACGTATGCCAGTATTGGTTGATTTCACCTGCCAACGTCCTGTTTATAATAGATTAGAGTGGGTGACTCCCATAATAGGCGCGCAGGGGTGGGGAGAGAGGGAGGGTAGACATTAAAAAAAAAGGGAAGGTAGACATTAAAAAAAAAGGGAAGGTTGCAAAGAGAGAGAGAGAGAGAGAGAGAGAGAGAGAGAGAGAGAGAGAGAGGATCCTGACCACCTTCTTCTAACTGTCCCTGTTTTCCATAGTCTCAGTGTGGTGGTCTGAGGGTTACGTTCTATATACGTCTTTCAACCTCTTGATGGAGCTTATCTCGACGGTCAGAGGGGGACCAGTTCATCCTTTGATATTATCCCCAAAGCCGTCATTCTATGTTCATCTTATGAGTGAGCACTTTTACTGAACATAAATGTATTATGCACTAGACTACTTGCTATACAGACAATGTCAGCAACTTGAGAAAGGAAACCGTAGTAAAAAATTTAATTGAAGGAGAAAATCTAGTATACTGAAAATAAACGTCCAGACTCAGCTTAGCTCTTTGACTTCTCCAGTTTTCGATCTCAACGAGTTTCATATGCCACAAAATACTACCACTACTACTACTAATAATTACTAATAATAAGAATAATAAGAATGAATACTACTACTGCTGCTAATAATACAAGTAATGATAATAACAATAACAACAATAAAATTATATAACAACAACAATAATAACAACAATAATAACAACACAAACAGCAGAACAACAACAACAACAACAACAACAACAACAACAACAGCAACAAGAACAACAACAATAATCGTTTAAGTAAGCTGAAACTTGAAACATTATATTTTGAAGAGCCAATGCCCTGAAAAATCGTGGCGATTGTCTGAGTTTTTTGTTTTTTTTCACAAAAAATGTACCTGAAAAAAACAAAATAAAAAAGAAAAGAAAAGAAATTCGTATCAGTGTGGGAAAATAGTTAAAAACGGCCATAGATCGAAATCGTCCATCACGACTTCTGACTCCTTTTCCCTCGGCGCAAGACATATATACATGTACCAACTTTGTGGCAAGTGAACTGTAGTGCAAAGTAATTTCTGGTACATGCACTAGTTTTCTTTACAACATTGTCAGTCTTCAGTTGATCTACACAGAATTACGCTAGTGGTGCTGATCAACCGTTTTGCAAGGTCCACTGGATAGACCTAGATCTAAAACGAGATCAAAACATTTTGCTGATAATGGAGAGACAGACATCAAGGCCTAGCCGAGAGAGGCTGTCAAAATCTAACTGTGTTTGGTTAAGATTTTAGCTAGCAATATGAAAGTAAAATATACGAGCTAAGTTTAGGTCTAGGTCTACTGTTTTTGACCCTGTAGGCCTGTTCCATTTTCTAAAACCAGTGTGCTAGTTTGGCCTTGGCAGTGGAAGCTTCTCTCTGATACGAAGAGGAAAGTGTCTCTGATAAAGTTCTACAGACTCTAAATTTGAATACAGCTTTTCCATGTTCAGTTTCAGTCATATTTTGCCAAAAGAGTGATGCACTTTTTACATTTTTTATTTATTTTTTTATTTCGGAGTGTCTATCTATTGCAATGAGGAAGCATAGGCAAATGAAAAAAAAAAAAAAAAGTCTGTTCGCAGTTTTTTGGTGGGAGAGGAGGGATGGGTTGGGGGATCCCCTCCCCCCCGACATGTTACATAACTAATTGGATACATCAACTTTCTTACTAACGGACAGAGAGAAAGAGGCGCATCAAAAGGCCCAACTAGACTCTAAGTCTAGCTGCGCCAGCTGGCCCAAATAGACGGCGCTTTTTTATGTTTGATCCCATGATATTTATCACAAATTTATAGCAAGTAAACTTTCGTGCAAAGTAGTTTCTGGTGCTAATTTATTTTCTTTACCGTACATTATTGTCAGTCCCTCAATTGATCTATGACTCGCATTATCACTTTCAGCTCTCAAGGAGATAGCGGTATGGTGACGCTATGAAGAGATGGTAAAAGGAAGGAATGGAACATCCAATTTCAGATGTTTCATGAATCCTTCTAGTGATACGCTTGCAATTGAAATTGTTGTACATCAGACTGTTATCAAACTTTACAATAAAAATGACTTATAGGCTAATTCTGTGAGAAATGTGGTCCGGAATAGATTTTTTCCCCCCTCTTATTTTACTTGCAATTTTTAGCAGATTTGGGAGACATTTGCATGCAATTAAAAAAAAAAAAAAATTAAATGCAGTTTTTGTCATGTTGAAATGCGATTTTCCGCGTGGACAGTGTTATAGAGCCAAGGGTCAGGTTGAACTCAACGGATGTCTCTAGCGTCCGTTCTCAGCGTAATCCACTTATCATGGTCCTCTCCCTGCCTGTCAGCGCGTGCGCCACGACCTTGACGTTGTTGTTGTTGTTGTTGTAGTTGTTTTTTCCCATTCTTTCCACTCCTAGCTGTTCATCAGCGGATGTGTGTATGTGCATTTGAGAAAATGCTCCGTATACCAGGAAAGTTGCGTGTTCCGCTGTCAAGCGCAGCGCTTCGTGAACTCACCAAACAACAATACCTGGCTAACACCACTTACGGAACGGAGGTGCTTAGCAAGCACAAAACAGCTGTTAATAGTTACTCAACAATACTCTCGTGTGTGATTGGAATTTACGTTCGATATAGACTTAGACGATTGCATGGCAACAAAATAGCTAAGCATATCTCATTTCTGGAATTAGTTACATGGCAACAAAATAGCTAAACATATCTCATTTCTGGAATTATTTAACAGGTTTTCAGTTGAGTTTGGTAAATTTTGAGCGGACATCGAAATTTTAGCTTAATTTCCATCCAATTTTTAAGGACTAAGGAGTCTTTAACGTGCTAAACATTCACGATTTATCAATCTGAAATAGCTGACGTCGGCATGACAACACAAGACGTCAACTGAAAAAAATCCGGTTTGAAATTTTCCCCATTCCCCCCCCCCCCCCCCCTAGAAGAACTATAACCGACGTTTTCAAGGGGAGCCGGTCGAAACTCCTACGTCACGCCCCCGCCCCCCCCCCCCCTCGAATCCCAATGCTATTGGCTGTCTTGAACGCGATGGGCGCCGCCATCTTTGCTAGCGTGTGCTTGCTGTACTTGGCAGTATGATGCCAGGATCCGCAGAGCCTCAGCCAGCATTGAGGACGACCGTCGTAGGAGACTGGCTTCTACACGAGAACAACGCCACAGAGCAACATCCTCTTGGCATCAGAGATACTAGACGATTTCTGACTTTGTCTTTCTCCTCCTGGGAAATATCTCTAAAACGTGAGGTTTAACCACAAAACAAACAAACAAACAAACAAACAAATAAACAGACAGACAGACAGACAGACAAACAAACATGTATATCCTTATCGGGATTTTTACTGTCACATCTAGGAAAGTATCTGAGGACGTCCGTTTTCCAGTCGGCAAAGTATTATTCTTTCACTGATTAGCAGCTTCAGTAACATAGTCTGTAAAATAACTGAAGTCTAAGGAAGATCTGCCGTTATGTACTTTTCAGTATTGGCTAAAGTCACAGGCAATCGACTTGTGCCCGGACTCAAAGTACTTTAACGTGAGGGTTTCTGAACCAGTGAAGCTTTGGACTCATTCAACATGTACGCCATCATCGTTAGTGGACTCAATATCTATAGTGGCTGTTGCAGTTGTCCAGCCTGATTGTTCCTTGTTCTGTATCTTGTTCTGACTCTAGAAACTCAGGGAATACATGTATTAAGGTGATATCTTCATTCCACCTCCCGACAGCAGCTCCATGTCAGTTACAGCCATTCTGTGAAATGGTGTGACTTTATTAGATTTGTTGGGCCCAGCTGGAGCAAACGTGCATCTCAAAACAATTAATTAGTCTGCTTGTAAATACAAGTGTCCCATTTGAACTGGTTTGTACTTGGGATCAAGGTAATATTTGGAAGACTGCAGAAAATTTAAATAAATGGACATTTCTTATTCATGTTTAAAGAGACACCAAACTAATACATCTGCCTTGCGCGTCTATAATAATATTATTTCTATGCAAGGTGGGACTACTTGGATAATTCTCACATTGGATTACACATTCACGTTTTCCTTAGCCAATAGGAACTGATAGTGATGGCAAAATTTGGCATTCTTCCTGCCCACACTGAGCAAGTTGAGTTCTTGAATATAGTACAGTAGAAACTCTATAACACATCTTTCTTCATTGATTCTCAAAACTGTTTATGCATGTCTCTTAAGACCAGTATACTGTCTAAATGGGCATCTTCACGTCTGGAATAGGAAATGCAGGCTTAAAATGTGTTTAGATCTACTTGTTCAAACACAGGGCTGAGGTTAAGTTTATGTTTTGGGCGCATGAATTCCACCAGAGCTTCAAAGTTCTCGGTTGGTGGTGTTGTTGTTTTTATAGTCAAAACCTTAAAAGCGATTCGGATCATTTGGTCATTGAAATAATCCAAGCGCTTTTGAGGTTAAAATTATCGCACACTGGATAATACGAACTGTCTGCCATCCTCAATATGCACGCCTTTGCCAGTTTGTGTTTGTGAAGGCTGTTGACAGCAAGACGCTCTTTATGGTCTGTTTTTCTCACCGCACTGCCTTACAAACCTGTGATTGAAATATCCAGTCCTCTCTTTCAGACAATATGTATAATCATTTCAATGTTTAAACGATCAGAAAAGTTCTTTGAGAATGTTTGGTCTTACCCTTCCATTACCATGGTTGTTTATTTCATTTGAAGTATGTTAATGAATGTATGACTTTGTCATGTCAAATTTTTTCACAAGCAATAATAGAATGCAAATTTCAAAGAGTGCCTGGACTGTGGGCAGAATGTCACAGATATCCAATATGTGTTCGTGTGTATAATGGTTTTACTGTAAAGATCTAAACCGAGTAGAGAAAAGGACGCATATCGTTTATGCACCAGAAGACAACAATATGAGCCATGAACTGTTTAAATTACAACTTTACGTTATAGCTTTAGGAAATAATTGGCAAAGGGATGCATATTGTCTTCTGGTGCATAAACGATATGCGTCCTTTTCTCTACTCGGTTTAGATCTTTACAGTAAAAGCAATGTAGCCTAAATATTTTGTGGCGTCTTAACAATATGAGCCATGAACTGTTTAGACGCCACAAAATATTTAGGCTACATTGTATTTTTAAAGCTAGGGCTCCCAGACCCCGATTTAAAAATTAGAAAAAAACAAAAACAAAAAAACATCAGTTTGGCCAAATTACCGATATGCGTCTTTTTTTCTTTATGACGGCAGTACTGACTCTTCAAACCGCTGAAAATAGTGACAACTTCTGCGTTGGGAAGGAACGGATGTGCACCACAATGTGAGCACTTGAAGCAAAGCCGGAATTAGACTTTCTGAAGATAGGAACCAACATCCTGTGTTTATTTTCTAAGCAGTTCTTGTGTATTGTCAAGTGGCTGGAAATTTTCCACATTGTCTGCTCATCCTGAGAGGCAAGTAAGCAGCCGGACACAAAGTACACACAGTGGGAACCATTTATAACAAACCCGCTTATAACAGGAAATCGCTTGTAACAGGAGCGTCCCTTATCCCCATGTCCAATCCTACTTTGGCTTTAGTAAATGCCCATGGCTAGCCGGACGTAAGCCCGTATAGTCTCGAAGTCTAGCCGGACTTATTCAATTCGTGTAACTGTCATGTAGCCGTGAAGTTCTGTGTCCGCATCATGTTCCCTGGGGAGGGGGTGGGAGGCATGTGCGTGCAGCTTTTAACATTTTTCGCTAAAAATATGCTAATCAGTAAATTTTAATGATGGTCTAGTTTTATCATAAAGATTGACGATTAAAATTAAATTATTAAATAATAATAATAATAATAATAATAATAATAATAATACACAATAATTAATATTTGAAACACTGAGTGAGGTCTAGATCTAGATCAAGATCGCACCATTGCACATGACACGACATCTCTTTCAACTACACCCTCAGCAAAGAAAAAAAGAGAGAGAAAAATAAAAACGTTCTGTCAAGACACAAACACGTATGTTACAAGGAACAGAAAAGAAAGTACATGAAGATCTATAGATGTGAACGCGTTGGAGTTGAACCTTTCACTCTCAGAAGGTGAAGTGCGCACGATATATTTCGCAAAAGTATCTCCTTCAATCAATCCCTCAAAATTGTACATAAGCACAAAGGCTATGTCAACTGCACACATGTTTAAATTTTTAGTATTAAAAAAAATAATAATAATAACAATGAAAGTTAAAAAAGAGAGATTTTTTTCCTTAAAAAAAATAATAATAATAGGCCTAAATAAAAAAATGGCATAGCTGAGGTTTGAATCCGGGTTGATTGGAATATCAGTCTAGTCAGTTATCTATTCAGCCACGGACGACTGTCAACTCCTGGTCAAAATTAACATTAAAATACTATAAATCCAACACGACAGGCGTTGTCAATAATCTTCTTTTCTGTCCGTTTTTCTCCGCTCATCTTCTCTCACCAATGATCCAAATTAAAGCCAGAATTGCACCAATATTAGGATATTGTGGCGTTTTAGAAAGCAAGACATCAAATTGTTCTCGAATTTTTGGCTAAAATCCCCGATGGGGCGATTGTAGGCTAGTATAGACACTTGATTTTTTTTTTCTTTGAACTTTATTTATTTTTTATATTTGTTAAACTTTTATCATTTTTTATATTTGTTAAACTATTATCATTCTTTTCTGATTTTTCATATATCATAATGACCAAATGCAAGCTAAACAACATTCACACTGAATAATATTACATTTAGTCAAAGGTCGGAGGGACAAAATGACAATAATACTAAATAGATTTTTGTTTGTTTTTCTTAAAGTCTTTCAATCCCCAGAAAGAAGGATTATCTGGGCTTTCTAGAAGTTGCCAATGTTTGCTGAGAAATTTGGAATTTGGAAATTTTGCCCGGACAGCGGAACTCAGCCTACTCCTCCATCGATTTTGAACTGCCAAGGGTGCTTTAACGTGCGTAACGGGACCTCCCAAATATATTGGCCCTTATCCGAGAAGGCTAGACGTCGGGCTTCCCTACCCACAGGAAGCCCGACCGTTAAGTCACTGAAAAATGCGGGTTTTCGATCTTCTGGTCCTTCCATCCTCCCATGTAGGATCTGCGAGTCGATCCTGTTTTCTCCATGAGCAGACGCCATACCACAGAGCCACTGCGCCGCCCCCCGAATAGATTCAAGGGCTAGCAGGACTTAAGTACGGCTAGCCACTTTGTTAGTAAAATATTATCCTGTGCAGGTATAACACGTGACAGTCGAATCGCTCATAACAGGATACACCGTTAAGCGCTCATCACCTGTGCGGCTAGAGGTACTCGGAAACTGCGCGAATTTCAAGTGGATCAAGTACATGTATGTACATGCACACTTAAGTACTTACTAACGTAATCCCAATCGCTTGACAGCTATTGTCTCATCTGCTTTGTTTTACCACATGTGCCGTAAGGAGGTGGGGGATGGGTGGTGGGCAGAGATTGGCCAAGTGACCCCCGGGGGGGGGGGGGGAGAGGGAAAAAAAAAAAAGGGGGGGGGATAGACAGCACATTAATAACTCACAAATTGATAGACAAAACATGCTGAGATTGTGGCTCCACATTGATAGAAAAAGAGCTCACACGACGGGTAGTTCCTCGCCTAAGATAAGATAAACATGTCTTACAATTCATTGACCATTTGGTCCAGTTAACCAATCAACAGTGATGAACACTGATAAAGGCATTTGCGTTTATTGTAGATATTATTGCGATGTTGATACATGTATCACCTTGTGTTTCAATTGTGAATCAAGCAAGATTTATTGGCATCGCATTTTTATCGCAATCACTAATCAAGCAATCGCTTCAATAGTTCTCCGGTTTCTACATCACCACAGATCTAGTACATGTATGGCTTTTCACATCAGCTCCATGACAATTAAATGTACTCACGAAATCAGCATAAAGTGATTGTTGTAAGAGGAGGTGGAGAGCGGTGGGGAAGTAATACGTTACTAGTGAAACCCTTAATCTTCCCGTCCGCTTGGACTAATCTAAGTCACTCTCAGTACTATGGTGGGGACAGCGATGGGGGAGAATCCGGCACGATTCCAGTGAAGTGTCTTGTATTAGATTAAGATATTCACGTGGCCAGTTGCTCTGCTAGGACTTTTTGACTGTTAGTACTACTTACTAGTACATGAACATACTGTGACCACTAGTATAATTTACATATTGTACTAACTACTACTAAGCTATTGTTATCTTTCTTACTATGGTCTTTGTTCAAACAAGCAAAATTAAAAGAATTCAATGAAGGTAGACCATCCAAGAAAAAAAAAAAAATGTTTCCTATAATCAGGCAATATGCTAGTACTGTTTTATTCCTTTAAATACTAGTCTAACTCATTGTATGTCGGTTATGATAGGAATCCAAGAATAATGTTTTATTATGTTTCCACGCTACAACCTTTTGTACTTTAAAAAAGATGTCTTGAAGTTTAAAGTAGGAAAACAACAAAATCAATGTGTTAACATTAGGCCTATACATGTAAAAACACTGCTCCGCAAGGGCGTTATGTCTACATTATTTCTTCACAGGAAAACAATATTTAATCAGTCAAGTATCGGACATTTACTGTGCACTTTGAAGAGATATCTGCTGGCTTGCACGTAATCGTTTAGAACCTTACAAGATGCTAGCTGGGCGTATATCTGGGCAAACCACATTGTCCTATATGCAGGCCCCGCCGAAAATTGCGTCTCAAATTACAAAAAAACTACATTCGAAAAACGATTAAATGCAAAAAAATTCCCCAGAGTTGGGGAAAAAATGCAAGTGAAAAGAAATAAGGAAAAACAAAAACAAACAAACAACAACAACAACAACAACAACAACAACAACAACAACAACAACAACAACAACAACAAC
>JBCAUA010611864.1:0-14733 GCA_038406235.1 Peronia verruculata
TATCTATCTATCTATCTATCTATCTATCTATCTATCTATCTATCTATCTATCTATCAATCTATCTATCTATCTCTATCTATCTATATGACTGTCTGCCCGTCTACTTCTTTGTATCATAGTGTATGTCTTCTTAATTATCTTTCCATCACTACTTCGGCCTTTTTCTCTGTGAAACTGCGGGTCTACCTCTATAATAACGTAAACACTCTGAGAGAAGGATAAATAGTAAACTAGACAAAATAACACAGCGAGAGAGACAGAAGAGAACAGCGTACGTAGCAGAGACGTCTTTTCCTGTCTGTTGTGTCCATTGCTTCATTACTGGAGATGTCGAGGAAATCCTTATGACTAGAGTGATTTATCGTACTGTTCAACCATTCACTCGAAAGGTTTATCAACAAGAACTTAGAAATCCAGTGAAAGTGGTCCATGGCATTCTCCTTCTGGCATGAGGACCTATTTTAATTTATTGCATTTTTTTTTCTATGCCTTGTTCTTCGTGTTATTGTTGAAAATTTATTTAAATTACATAGAGAAGGCTCTTGGGAAATTCCAAAATGTTTAAAACGTGAACGTTTTTGGAAAACTCTGAAACTGAGACAGCTAAAAAAAAGTTGGAAGAAAAAAAGTGTGTTTTTCACTGGATGATAGGCCTGTTATTCAAATTTACAAAAGCCACGTAATGAAAATTGTTAACAATGTTCATTTGGTTTGCTATAGAAAAGGGGAGAATGTGGGCAAAATTCCTTTCTATTTTTATGTGTTTCTTGTCTGCTGCGTTTCAACTCGCGATGTCAACATGAACAAATTGAAACTGTCATCATCTTAAGCTTCTTCTGATCAATTTTATTTAAAACCAAAAACTTATGATGTGAAGGCCATTATTTACTTATTTATTTATTTATTTATTTATTTATCTATTTTTGCAGGTCTGGTTGTTTTTCTGTCCATAGAAAGTGATTTAGAGGAGGAAAAAAATACAGAAAAGCACAGCACCCTATGCGTGACATCTCCTTGAAAAGCAAACAAGTGAAGTCAGTATGTGCGATCACAAAAACATCAGTGTCAAACACAAAGACATACCAGGCAGCTAAAACTGATCTGCAGCGAAAACTGGTCCCTTGAGGATATTTACTGAGAGATTACAAACATACAGTACTTTATTAAATGTCAACTCCCTCGGAGTTGTCAGAAGAAAAGTGACCATTAAAGCATATCAGAATAGTTTGCCTACATTTTAATATTTCTCCCCACTATAATTACATTGTATCAACCACCTTTAAATTATAAGCGCAAAATGGATTTTTAAAAAAAAAACTAACAAGTAAATTAGTGGTTCATAATAAGTTAAAAAAAAAAAAAGTTAAAAGTACCATCCCTTGACCCCCCAAGAGGGGAAATTGCCTTGGCCATTTCAGACCGCGTTGCCGCAGTGCAGCGCCACTGTACTTCCCCTGATATACATCAGGTATCCATTTTACAGATGGGTGGGATGAGGAAAATTGTGTGTTAAGTATCTTTCCTAAGGATACAACTGGCTACCGTGTTGATTGAAGGCCATGTTTCTTAGACAACACAATAATGACACGTCAATGTGCGCACATTCACTGACAAAAGAGAGGGATTAAAAAAAAGATCGTTCAAAAGAGAGAGAGAGAGAGAGAGAGGAGAGAGAGAGAGAAAATAGCAAGCATTTTTTTTTTTCTTTTTCTATTAATTGACAGATTGTGACTATGAGATCACTTTTCTTCCAGTTACCTTGACAACCAACGTGTTACATTCTCTGACGTCGATAAAATACCAGATCAGTTAGCCACACTCAGTGATACACTTCATATGCAATGTGAAATCCATGCCTACTGGTAATACATAATAATAATAATAATAATAATTTTTGTATGTATTCGTACTAAAGATTTGACTTGCTTTGAGCTTCCTGGCATGTTTGCTAGTAGTAAGGCCTTATTTTGTTTGCTAGATTGACAAGTTGTTTATACATGTAAGACGTAAATGCATATTTCTCTTATTGTTACACAGCGGCTCTTGCTAGTTGTTTGTCTATCATTTCCTGGAATATCATTATAATTCATGTTTGTGAGACTTAAATTGTTGTTAATCGCATTGTTCATAATAATATTTATGAATACTAAAATCGCTACCGGTAAAGTTTATAATACCCAGCTCGAGAAATTAGGCGCTGAAAGTTTAAGAGAATATTGTTTGTTTGTTTAACGACACGTCAAATTACGGCTATGTTGTGTCAAGGAGAGAAAGAAGAGATGTCTTCCCTGGAATGTCGAGGATGGCACTCCATGGGAGACACCCCACCGACGGCGGGCTTACACTGCATGCAGGTGGGAGGAGAGAACTTACTTAAAAAAACCGGACCCCCGAATCCAGATGTGCACGATCTGCACAGAACGGGAAACAATCAAGAGAACTATTGTTATCTTTATATTTTTAGGGTTGTCTTCCTTTGCTTTGAACGAGGATATTTTTGCCTTACTTATTGACAATACATTTTACAGTCCCCAAAGTCGTGTGATGCAATTTCTAAATCTAACTATCCGAATTCAACAAAATACAAAAGGCATATATATACATCAAGAACCAATCAGTGACAGTATTTGGTTTCAGTTTCATAATAAGAAGTAATAAGTAAACTGAAAATTTTATAAGAAATGCTGTTGGATGGGCAATTCTTTTTAAAGAGCTACATTATACATTCTTTTTATTTTCTGGCAAATGATCATCATTTTTTTATTTTTTTCAATTTTAATTATAAAGGTGAAACAAAAAAAAATAATTTTTAAAGAGATTAAGGAAGCAACAAAGAAAGAAAGAAAGAAAAAAGAGAGAGAAATAGATTGTAGAAGCAGGAAATGCGAGAGACACAGTTAATCTAATGATAGACAAGGCGTGCCAGAAATATTCAAGAACAGACCAGTCAACAAACAGCTAAACAGACAATGAATTGAGAAGGAAGAAAACGTGCAGGCAAATATCAGTATGATACATAGTTTATTTTAATGTTTTTATAGTGTTTATTAACATAAAGCATAATTATGTACACACACACAAAAAGAGGAAGAAAAATAGGATGAGAGAAAAAAATTGGTATCAAACTAAAAAAAAGAAAGAAAGAAAGAAAGAAAGAAAATTTCTTTTCCACCCGTCAAAAAATAAATGAAATTATAGTTAACTGATCATCTTTACATGCAAATGAAAGCAAAATGTTAAAGGGAAAATAAACTTTCTGGTCTTTTGAATAAAGCTAATACTGTATTGTGGTTCTAATAAAAATCGAGCATGCAAGTTTTAATAATGTAAAAATGCAGTGAGAAATCCATAAGTGTTCTTAAAATCTTTAAAATAAAAAAAAAAATTAAAAATGTTTTATTTGCTATCATCATTCTGTTCGAGGACTTCCATTGCTTTGATCTAGAGTCCAAAATTTTTCCAAAACTGCATATTAATATTATTATCCTAGTTTCATTTTTTAAATATTACAACACAAGATGTAAGTTTATCAATGTGATATTGATGGGTTTTTCTATAAACGTCTATGGGAGCACATTTAAGGCAACGTTGACTACTTGCAAATATTTATTTTTGTCAAAACTTCGATGTAGATCTACATTCCTGTTCTCATCCTTCATAATTTTTCAAAATTGTGGTCTTAGTATCAATTTTGAAGTTTTCCCTTTGAACCAGATTGCAGTGGGCCCTACTAAGCCTACTAATCCTTTAAAAAAAGCAAATAAAATAAAAATAGAAAAAATATTAGAAATGTATGGATGTCTTCTGTAAGTTCAGCTTATCAACCGCTTTGTTATATAAAAAAAAAAAGAAAACTGCAAGTGTTGCAGTTTTTGCATACAATTGTTCTTGAAGGGTCTCCGATATTTTTAGAATTGACTAGATCTAATTGGTTTGTTCGATATGATCTTTAATAATTTATGTCTTCTCCTCTGTTACTTTAGGGCTGATTTCTTGAAATGATCTTGAAGTCCGCTGTATTATATGTCCAATGAATCAGGTCAATATTGCGGATGCGTTTTGCCTGAGTTCACACAAAATGCATTCCTGGAGAGAATAACCCATTAAAAACAGTAGCAATGAATAACATACATGTATATAACTCTACCTTATCAATTATTTAACCATTTCCAATAAACAATCATTACTTTCCTTATAATGAAGCTCTACACTTCAGTGGATAATCATTCTTTAGATATGACTTTTCTGTTTAGACATCCCATAATACTTTGAAAAGACTTGACAATGGTGTATTGTCAAGAAGCCAGTTTTACTTCTCAGTGAAACAAATAACAATATTGGGCATATCTTTAAAACATGTACACTAAGAGCTCTTGATCTTGCCCTTTCTATCTTTTTTTCTCTGCCTCCTTAATGTTTCTCTCTATCTCACTCTCTCCTCTCTCTTTCTTTCGATCTGCTTCTGTTTTCTGCTCTTTTATCTCTCTTTCCACTCTTCCCTTCTTCTGTGTTTCTCTCTCGTTCTTTCTCTTGTTCGGTCTCTCCCATTCCCCTCTCCCACTTTCTCTCTATTTTACTCCCTGCCTATTTTCCATCTCCCCTCTCTCTTTTCTCCTCTCTTCTATCTCTTTTTCTTTTCTTTATCTCTATGGATCAACTTGCAACCTACCAAAGTACTATAAATCAACGGTCCATGAAAGGTCCTGTATTACAGTTTCGTGTAGGGAGTGTTTTTTCTCAGAGGTCTGACAAGAATCGCTGTACCAGATACCATAGCGAGAATAAGTATGATGACCAGCCTGAAAGTATACAAATTAATGCATCAAGACAATAGATAAAGTCAGCAAACCTGCTTGACAATAACACCACAATAGAATTCCAAAGAACGATAATAAAAATAATTTTTTTTAAAAAAAATGAAAGAAAACAAAAATCGACACAATCAATCGGAACAAAGAAACAAAACAATGTAATGAGGCATCTTTTCTGCCAAGTACAAGAGGTATGAGACAGGTATTGCAAAGAAGGAAAAAACAATTTCTCTTGTTATTTGAAATACCTGATGCAAAAAATTATGAAAAAATTATCAGCATATGAAAAAAACATTTTCATGATATGGTGAATTTTTCAGATTTTTTTGTGACTTACATTTCACGTAACCAGCAAAAAAAGTGATATTTTCCTTCTTTATAATGCTTTTGTTATACCTCATGTACTGCACAAATGGAAGTAATTTGGCTAATGGACAAAATGGCTCACTGATATATGAACTTAGGAGTTAAAACGTTCAGATAAGCAACATATTTTTTCTCTTTTCTCTTGTCAGAAAGGAGCATAAATGGATTAAACAACATCTCGAAAAGCATACAGTGTTATGTTATTTTTTTTACCATGGTTGTGGACAGCTGAGATAACCACCACTATAGGAGGTTGAAAAGCTTATAAAAACCATAACACCATGAAAATATGTAAAATGGAGATAAAGCAAAAGAGAACCGGGCTCACAATCACTCTTTTTCTGTTGACCATTACTCTCCAATTATTTAATTTCTCATTATAATTTCTAACTTGTACGATCAACTTGTAAACAAGTGACTTACATTACGATCACGACCAAATTCACAGTATCAACGGCTTCCTCGTCCATGTCAATTGCTGGAGTTGTTGACGGAGGCTCGTCGTGAGAACAGCAGTGTTTGGAGCTCACTGTGAAATGCTGTGAAGGATATGAAAATGTTACCGGACAAAAAACCGGCAGAGGATTTCAAACCAATTTCTTATAATTTCTAAGATATTATTCTACTGCCACTACTGTTTTAGCCTGTTCCGGCTTTGCTACGGGTTCCCGATCGGTGGAGTTGCATAACTTTGCTAGAGGCGGCTTGGGATTTAATTAATTCTATTTCATTAACATTTTTTACAAATAACTATAGATTTTCCAATACAGTTTTTGTTCCGTGTTTCTTGCCCTCCCCATCACAGAAACTAAACTGTAAATCAAGTTGCTGATAGAAGGGAATCATGTGGATTTCATTTTTTGTTTTTTTGTTTTTTTTAGTAGGGGGTCGTGAGAGCAAAAATGCTGGGAACCACTGGTCATTGCAGCGGACTGAAGTGGTCTACATTCTGCACTGGTGTTGTACTGGCAAATATTTAGAATGGCCGCCCTTTCAGGAAGGCTGCAGTGTCTTTCATAATGGGAGAGCGTTGCACTCAGTCCTATTAATTTCCTTTATCAGACAAAAGAGAGATTGAACAAGCAGTGTAAAGAGGGGGAAAAAAAAACTACTTTTTCGCCCTTAGATTGAAACATACATCAGGAAAAATTCTTTAAAAATTATGGTATAAAGAGAATGTTCTCTTTTGATTGTTATAATTTTATCACTTGTTTTAGTGATCAATCTTTCAAATGACAAGAAGTAAAGGGATTTTTTCCTCTTCACAATGCTTGCTCAACGGCGTTTTTGTTTGGCAAAGGGAAGTAATTGGGCTGGTCAAAATTATCATCCATTAGTCGAATCCCTCTTTTGGAAAGGGCAGATAATCTGTGAAACGATCTCCCATTGAATCTATCTGTTCGTTCTCTTAGAATAAGCAGATTCTATCCCCTTGGTTTGGCTCTATGAAGTTAAACACTGCATGCTACTTCTAATAGCCCTTTCTTTTGTGAGCCATGGTAACCAGCTAGCCTGATTTAAAATTAATAAGCAATGAATACGAGAACAAATAGTCAAAAGAATAGAAACTATGAGAATATTCTCAATTCCTCAAGAATTAGTGAGATGAGTTACATTTTTTTTTTTTTTTTAAAGAGAAAGATTTTTTTTAAAAAAACTGATAGAGGACTCCCTGGGGAAATCTCATGATATTCCCTATTGCACTCATATTCAATGTTGGTTTAAATTCTGAATTCTGTATTATTTCCGTGGTGGCAAGTGCTCACAGAATGGCTGTCCTCTTCTGCACTCACTGTGGTTTTGACGTTTAAATTGTTGAGCATGGCTCAAAGTGATAACTTTGTTGGTTTGGTTGTTCTCAGATTTAATTTCAACAAGAAACTGATAAATGCTAATACTCTGTGCTACAAAGATGTTTTTATACCATCAGAAAGGTCCATGTTCTTGTTCACTTAAGAATTACATAGAATGGAACGCTCGCTTGGGAGAGAAAAAAATGATTCTGGTTGACATCCCCTCTCCAATATATTGGGCAAGAAGGGTCACTCAAATTAGGTATTTTAAGCAAAATCACATGACCTAGGGAACATCCCTCAGATGTGGCTTTGTTTACTTGCTCTGCGCATGGCAGACAAATTTTGACGAATGATGAGCTCTCAGACCTGTCACATCATATAAATAAAGCCACATGTGAGCGATGTTCCCTAGGTCATGTGAATATGCTTAAAATACCTAATTGTTTTGCATTTCCTCACAGGTCAAAAGACAAAAATAAAAGATAGCATGAGCCCACTAAATATCTTTGCAAGATGGCATAAATCAGAGAGAAAAAAAAAAAAAAGGCCAGTAGGGAACGATAGATAGTGATAAATGTTGAGCCAATGCATAAGAAAAAAAAATAAAGAATTCCATATGACCAGTTTCAACTTACATATTGTTTAACAGGCTGTTCCCAGTCAAAGACCACTGAGGAGTCAGTTGATCGATCACATTTACAGGTGAAGAAAGAGACCCTGAAAGGTAAATGTAACATAAATGTAACATAATCTCCTCTAGTGAACCGTTCACACGTAAAGTAAAAATCCCCTGAGAGTAATAAATGTCTCTGAAGACAAGAGCGTGGATACGTAGGTGAGCTTTATGCAAATCAATCAACTGCTTATAACATAAAATATCACACTCATGTTGGAAGTATAACATCCGATTCTAAACATTTTATTAATTAAATGTTATCAGTGAAGTTACAGCTTTGTATCATTAATATAAACAAACTTAAAATTCAGATAAGACAGGTAAATAATAGTATATATAAATTTATAATTTTGGATGTATTATAAAGCACCTAAGAATTCTGCGTATAAAATTAAACTTAAATAATCAGAGAGAGTAGATTCGGAAGAGAGAAGCTACATCAAGGTTTTTCACTGACATAATTTGTAAAGTGTGTTGTTTGAGCCTCGCTTGAGAGGATATTATTTTTATTAATTATACCAAAGGATGCTATGACCGAAAATTTCAGAGAGTCCATTTTTTAAATTAGTGGTAGTTAACGGCTCCCGAGCATGTCGATAAACGATTACATAATTATGATTTTGAGAAAGCGAACATGTTTCAAAGATATAGTAACCTGCTTACCTCTCCTGGTCTCCAGATGTCCACGAGAATCTGGCATAACCGCCGCTTACCACATCACTGGCACCGTATTGATGGATGCCAAGATCGTAGATGTTACCTGCTGATTCCTGTATGACCTGAAATCAAAGATTGCATTCTCTAAGATTGTACCTTTCTGGTAAATTCATTCATTAACACACTTAATCTTTTTCTCACTCACTCACTCACTTCCTTACTCACTCACTCAGTCACTTCCTCACTCCCTCACTCCCTCACTCACTCACTTACACACTCACTCACTCATCCACTCACTCACTCACTCACTTTCTCATTCATCGATGCACTTACCCATCACCAACTCGCTAACTTTCTCACCAACTCATTTACTTACAGTAAGTAACTCACTGTTTCAGTCAGTTACTGGCTCACTCACTCATTCATTCAGTATGTCTCTGTCTATCAGTCACCCAGTTCACGTACTTATCCAACCACTTACTAAGTCACCTACGCATTCAGTCACTCATTTACCTATTTACTCACTCATCTACCCATTCATTCACTTACTCACTCACTCACTTAATCACTTACTCACTCACTCACACACTCACTCATTTTACTCACTCACTCCTTACCATCATCTTTCATTTACTCACCCCAACTTTCTCTTTACCCACTCACTCATTCTGTCATGTGCCTATTGATTCTGCATATTTACAACCCACTCACTCACAGGCTTATTCCCTCACTCATTTACACACTCAGTCAGTCAAATCACTTAATAGGTTCCCCATTCATTGAATGATTGATTGAATCATTGACCCAGTCATCACTCCCTAACTCACTGGGTTTGTCAGCCTGTTAATCGAACCAATCATCCAGTCAATTTCTTATATTCATCGATCCATCCATCCATTTGTTTTCCATCCAGCTCCTTCCATCTACCATCCTCTTATCTATTCACCCATCCACCCATCAATTCATCCATCAATCCATCCATCTTATCCATCCATCTATCTGTCCATTGATCCATCCATCTATCCATCCATCTATCCATCCATCTGTCCGTCCATTCATCCATCCATCTATCCATTCATCTGCCCATCCATCCATCCATTCATCCATCCATCCATCCATCCATCCATCCATCCATCCATCCATCCATTAATCCATCCATCCATCTATCTGTCCATTTCAGAGAGTAATTCCACCACCATAAAGCCACTTCCTACTTACGCCAGCAGTTGTCCCAGAAAATGTGAAATCCTTACAAGGCTCCCAGTAGTAGGTGACCTGCGGGTGTGTACCTGCCACTTTGTACCTAAATGCATAGAAATACAATCAATAATATCGTGAAATTTAAATCCTCCTTTACTTCTACACGCATTTTTGTTTCGTTCTAAATACACGCACTGCAAAATTGTCTTAAGACCAAAAAAAAAAGTCAGTTTCCTCAAAGCGTAATTTATTTATTTATTTATTTATTTATTTATTCAGTTAAATAGAGAAGATTCAGTTTGCGGCATGTAAAAAATGAAAGCCATTGAGCATCATCCAGCTTCCAGATGTTTTTGCCTGAAATCCAAGCGAGTATTTCAAAATACAGGAAAAAATGAATATTCATAACTTGTACTGAAAAGAAATAATATGTAACGCATTTTACAATTCCTTTTCGTTACATAAATAAACGTCAAAGGAAGGATGAATTTGAAATGAATTTTTAAAAAAACAACAAAAAAAAAAAGGATCTCACAAAAGGTCTTCTTATAATTATGATTACCTTCCTTACCAAGGGTTTTTATTTACATAAGCGGTTATTTCCCCCCACCCCCTTTTGTTTCACCATCATCGATTTAAAGGTGCATTTTATTTTTTGCAGCTGTAACTACCGGTTTGGTAATGACATCCTTGCGCCGTACTTTATCAAAACATTCTTAACCAAGGCATTTAAGGAAAGGTGTAAGATGGGAAGTGAAGAAACTGATCCTTAAAACAAAGAGTAGCAGGAGTCTAGAACAAAGACATGATTGAACAAAGGCCTAACATTTGAATGTTCGTACAAAAACAACCACGAGATTCTTGAGCCAGAGGTTGAAAGTCGATCTGTGATGCCCAATTTAGTTCGACAAGAGCAATTAAATAGACATGCATTCAGAGATTTGATGGTTTAAAAAGGAGGCAACCGAGTGTTCGAGTAATGAGCTTGGTATTTGAGCTGTTAATGTCTGTTAATCTGTACTAAACAATAGGAGGTCGTTGTGCCCAGTCCTATTACTTCCCTTTACCAGACAAACGAGGAATTGACTGAGCAATGTACTAAGGGAAAAAAATGACTTTTGTGCCCTTTGCTTGAAACATATACCGTGAAAAAGTCCCCAAAAATTATGATGTAAAGAAAGTGTTTTCTTCCTATTGTTATGATTTTATCAAATTTTTGGCGATCCGTCTTTCGAATGGCAAGCAGTAAAAGGATTTTTTTTTTCCTCTTTATACTGCTTGCTCAACACATCTTTTTTTTTTCTTTTTCAATAATTTATCAAGATGATTGGTTTCATCACAGAGAAAACAAAACAAAACAATGAAAGGGGATATGGCTCTGATAATTCTAACCCTGAAAAGGTTAAAAGATGTGGATCTTTAAAGATACAGTTGTTAAAGCACAAAGGAGGTTGTGTTGCAGCTATGCCTGGATCTTGGGAGTTAACAAACTCTGTCCAAGACAACGCATACTTACGGTGTGTTCTTAGTCAAAGGTCGGAGGTCAATGATGCCCAAGTTGGTACGGCATGAACAGGTAGAGGTTGTGTTAAAAACACACTGAGTGATCCCCTGACACCAGCCACCCTGTGCCAACATCAGGAGGGCCACACTGAGCATGAGAGCAGATCGTGTCCAACCGTCCATAATGATCACCTGGAGACACAGCAAGACACAAAGTAGAAGTATTATACAGTATTGGTTATCTGTGAAGTGAGAGTTACTGAGTGATGGAGCTTCTGGTTTATAGGAATAGCCAGTTATCATCGGTCTCTTTTTAATCTTGTTCTTTCCATCGCCTGATCATGCATAGTATAAGAACTTTACTTTAGGCAAAAATGTGGTTGCATTTTGTCAGAGAACTTGTCTTTGTATCTGTGAGTATTGCTGTGATGTACGAATATTTAATATTCTTCTGTTGTTGTTGTTCATTGGTTTAGGCACGATATGTATCACTCAAAACTAACTATTTCCAACCTCGGGTCATTTCAAATTTCACTAGATTCAGATTCTTACGTGACGTTGAGAGCCAGTAAATAGTTCCCAAAACAAGAAAAAATGGGTGACCGCTTAGCTACTTTCAGTTGTCGATTCATAATGTCTTACTCAATTATTGAGAATAATTCGAATCAAGATATCCATAGGCTTGTGCATACAATGTTTCATTTCACTAACAAGTATAAATTTCATTCATAATAGCGCAGCAATGCTATAAATACTGCGGGATCAAGGTATTTAATTTACTGGCAGCGGTCATCATGACCCAGTTTCACTTGCAAGTTAATTTGCTGTTGTGGGGGAAAATAAAGGGATGGGAGCGGACCCACTGTAAAGAGTCACGCTAGGCAGTAGCTTTTCTGTATCTACTTCATGAAATCTGTGGTTATCATCTCTTGTCACATTCATGCCTACGCCTGCCTTTCGCAAAGTACACGCTGAAAATGGGAGAATACAAAATCGCACCTACTTGGCGAAATCCCTCTCCCTGCCCCACGTAGCATCCCTTCCATGCTATTACGGCATAAGATATTGCCACGGGTGGTTCTAACGTGGGTTCAATCGACAACATTTGACGTATCATACGTAACGGCCGTGGGAGTTAACGTTCTGCCGGAGAAATTGCCATTTGGTAGTTGAAACGCGGGTTCTCTAATGATTCAAGCATGTTGAAAGCATAATAATAAATAGCATCAGTCTGAGACAATCTTTCAATTATCCCACTCTTGATATGGAAAAATATGAATATATTAGACATAGATCTACATATATGCATCAGAAGCGCTTTTGTCTTTCACTATAACGAATGCAGAGGGAACCACTATTCTTCTGCTATTAGAAGAGAACCCATAGGCCAAACCGATACTGACTTGCAACTTAACGTGTGGCAAGCGTGGGCACTTCTATGTTGATATTTTAGATGATTAAACTGAACGTCAATCAATGAAAACGTGTGTGGAGTTTTGAACGCGTTGAGTGTACAATTTGGATCAAACACTTTCGCGAATTTATTATTCAATTATTGTCACTTTTTTAGAATAACGTCAAACGTAGCAGGCCTAAGCTTTTTGGAATATAACAGAAACATATAGATCTATCTTTATGCAACAATGTTGTGTGCTAAATTCATACAGATGCATTCAGTATTTTTCGAGTCCAATAGATCTAGATCTAGATCTAGATCTAGATCTAGTCTTTATGGGTTTTGTTGCAGATTTATAGTGTAAATAGAGAAGAATAGCCAATGCTATCTAGCTTCTTCATATAAAATCTTATAAAAATACATAATGTTCAAACTTTTGTGTAACCGAAACAAAAATCTTAAAACCTTCTGCTTTCAGAGCATGATTACTTTCTATCAAAGCTTGTAAAGCAGAAAATTATATACGAATTTTGTGGCAGTCACTTTAAATGTAAGTTTAATGAATAAAAAAATTAAAAAATTAGTAGGCCTACATCGTATGTTTTCAGGATTAAAGGTCCCACATCAATGAAATTTTACATAACGAATTTCTGACCTGTTTTACATAGTCAGCAACTGGTGACAGGTCATTATGAGATACGGGGGGAAAAAAAAACTTATCATATTCAGCATCGCGTCAGCTGTTTCAGGGTAAAGGTCACAGATATAAAAAGACACCATCCGTTCCTGAGAGAAGTTCTTTCCCAATTGAATTCCGGCGACAGTTACTGCATCTCTCTTATGTGATCCTTGGCCGGGCGCTCAAACTTTTGTCTTGTGAATCCTAATAAATCCACAACGTAAAAACATGCAATGCTTTACAATATATCACATCTTACCTATAAACTCTGATGTACTGTCGTTTTCAGAATCCTAATAGTAGTAGCAGTACAAGTTATACTGGTCAGTCTCTGCTCAGAGAATGCAAGCTTGCACCATGTGAAGGCATCGACTCGAGCTATCAACGATCTGGTTGAGGGTATCATCAGTGAACAGGAGAAAGGCCTACTTTCTTTATTGCGTGGCAACCCTGATAAATCTGCTTGGTCTCTGATCGACCAATGATCAAGTCTCTCTTCTTCAATCTGAGAAAACAGTATGCGCAACATTATCGCAAATCTCCTGATAGCACAAAGAAAGGAGGTCAGGGCCCATACGTTTACAGTGTTCTCCTCGTAAGGCAAGTACAGTGAGAAATCAACAATACTGTCGGACAATGAAGAGTGATTCGTTCGGTCGTTCGTTTGTTCGTTCGTCCGTTCGTTTGTTACTTTGCCCGTTTGTTTGCTTGTTAGCTGGTAGTTAGTTAGTTAGGGAGTTAGTAACAGTAGTTAAGTACATGTAGTTAGTTACTTGCTTCGTTAGTTACTTGGTTATCTAGTTAGTTAGTTAGTTAGTTAGTCAGTTATCTAGTTATCTAGTTAGTTAATTAGTTAGTTAGTTAGTTAGTTAGTTAGTTAGTTAGTTAGTTAGTTAGTTGGTTAGTGAATGAATTATTTGTTAATGCGTTTATTTATCTTTTTTATTCATTTATCCTTACGAAATAGGGAGGATAGAGCAGGGATTTAACGGCATATTAGCACCATTAATTTTGTAGTGAGCCAACACGGAGGAATACGTTTACAAAAATTGATCAAAGTATATATAGTGTACTCGTATTGTAGAGTATGGCGATGCGTTTACTAGTCATGAAAGGGATATCAAAATATGTTTATAAATTTGGGAATCGAAGATTGTACAGAAAAAAAAAAACGTAATAATTGTTTCCCCACCTTTTTCGGCCTATATTAAGATTTCAAATCCGCCCCTGTAATAGGTAGAGAACCACTGAGAAATGAGACTAGAGCTGGCTTGTTGACGGTCCTGTGATTAGCTTATTTGCTTGATCATAATATTAGATAACAGTTATCTAATCTGTGGCTTAATTCGTTTGTGTTCTTTCACTGCATGATTAAAATCACGGGAATCGTACATCGGATGGGATATCTGCCCTGCCAATAAGTAGGCCCAATCTTTAAGAACATGAAAAGTTGTGAACATCGCATTAATCAAAGGATAGAGAAAAAGTAAGCAGTACAAAAGCTGCATTCGAAACTAATGTGGGTAGGCTGAGATTTTTCTTTGACAGAAACTTATTGCAATCAAAATTTGGAGAAAGATCTGAAAAGGAGGGGGGGGGGGGGGGGACCATAGAATTTTTACTTCCACATGTGATACAGATGCATTTT
>JBCAUA010611975.1:0-16072 GCA_038406235.1 Peronia verruculata
CAGATTGACAAGCCCGGCAAGGCGCGCCGCAGGGCGTTGTAGCCCTTAGGCTGGGTCGCAGTTCTAGAGTTAATATTACTAGGTGAATTATATAAATGCCATCATTTTCTTTTTTTCTGACCTTCATTCAGCAACAAAAAGATGATATGCAGCGGGACCGATATACATCCTGCATAGAATGAACTGCTAAAAATAACTGTCAGCTGAAGTGGAGATCTTCGGTTCACGGTCTACATCCTGACAAAGGTGACACACAATGATTGTGATGATGATCATATCTTGTGTTCAGGGCCGATGACTCCAAATTTGCGCCAGGCAATTTTGAGCTATGGACGTTTTAAACTATTTTCCAGCTCAGATACCAATTTTTTTTACAATTTTTTTTTTTCATAAAACTAAATTTAACTTTTTTATCCAGAAAAAAAAACAAAAAAATATTTGGTATCTCAGTCGCAAAGTAGTTAAAAATGGCCGAAGCTAAAAATGCTCTGACATAACTTCCAACTCTTGCCCTGGGCACAAGATATATTATTAAACTGAAGGTGGTCTGTCACCTGACCCACGTAACTATGCACTACACTGACGTATGTCTCACTGCCAGTCAGAATAAGTCATAAGTCACTGGACTCAAACAGAGAATCAGGGACTGAATGTGATGAAAGTGACTTCATATTGATGTTTTCATTTAATAAAGTAGGATTTGAAAGAGAACACATCTCTGAATAAGAAAATATAGCTACTATGGGCAGATTCTAAGTATTACTATTAGGATGCTGTGCTGTGAGGATATAGTTTTATATGCTAAATTGTTTATTTTTGTAAATTTTTCTTCTGACTGCAAGAACTGAGGGGTCAGGGGTCACCCCGGCCTCTTCAGTTTGCAATATTTCTGGCTGTAGTCTAACTAGCTAAAAACTGTAATTTATCGCATGAAAGTGGATGTGTTATAGTTTCTACATGTTAGTATTAACTCAGTCTGATGGGAAATGGACCTATGATTTCTTTTCCCTGGCTGCGAGACATATACCTGTCCAAGCAAACACACAATGTAATGACTTGTGACTGACTGCCAAGGAGAGGGGGATTTTTGCCCCCGGCTGCTGTCATGGCTTTCATCTCTCTGTTGTTTTACAATAACTATTTATGATACATTACAACACATTCTAATTAACCGAATGGGTCTTATGTGGCTTATCCTTCAAAGACTCGCTTGAGATAATCTGCATCAACATTCCACTGTAAATGATACATAAAAATAATTAAAGAAAATTCCTGCCCAAATGGCCTTTAGGTCCCAACTCATTTCTGAGGCTGTCGGTTCCCTTTGCTTTATATCACTTACAGAAATCAACCGAAACAAGTTTACATCGTCCACCTCAATGGCAGTAAAGTTTTTAGAAATGAAACAAACATGGGATTCAGACTATCCAAAGGATAAATCCAGATGACTGATGACATGGACACCTTATTTAGCAACACGATTAAAACAAAAAATGTGGTTTTCCATATTATGGAAATCTCTCGAGTGAGGAACAGAAAACAGCATATGTCAGCACATTTTCAACTGTTACCATACAGCACCGTACATCAACAGCAGACCTTTGTAAGCTACAATCCCACAATTCAAACCTTTAATTACGTGATTCTACTTGTGTGCAATGACAAACTAACAGTATCACTAGTCATAAGAAGTTGTTCCAGAACTCCTGTCTGACTTCACCACAAACAACAATGAATAAAAAAAATGCAAGGTATCACTTAACCCACATCAAACAGTGAAAACTGGATGTCAACAGTTATGCTTATACTTAAAGCCTGAACATAAAAATATACAAAAGAAAACAAGAACATAAGCTGGATTAAAATGATCAGGACATTTTTTTTTTTTTTAATATGAAATGAAGCATTGCTGGTGAAATGAAGAACAGCATGATACATAAACAAAAAAACAAATAACAAAATGTACTAAGACTCCTTTGAGTCTGTCTCAGAGATCCATCATTAACACATTACCAGACCCACATTTCCAAAAACAGGATATGACTATAAAATAAGATAGATCCAATTTTCTTGTTTTGAGACATACATGATTTTGTCTTCTAACAAGGGTTATGCTAAACATATAAAATTCAAATGGTTTGTTACTGCTGGACCTATGGCATTTTTAGGGAAGTATTATTTAAATCGGGTCATGTAATATAAGGTATCATCTCATGTCTCTATCTCTGAAAGTTTTGAAATAGCATTGATTGTATTTTGTGGTCATACTCTTCAACTATTTCTAATGAAATTCTAGCTCCCCCTTCACTCACAGCCCCAAAATTTGAACACTAGGAACTAACCACAAAAACTGCTTTTAACAAACAAAATTCAAAAGTTATTGGTGATCCTGTCTTTCCCCATGCTCAGTCAAAGTCAAATAATTGCACTGTCTTTCACAATGCTTTTCACTTATGTACTAAGTAGAACCGACCCTCCACAATTTGTATTCAATATCTCTTTACACCCTTTTGATTATGACTCATTTGCAGTTCCATGCTATCAATTCTACTTGGAAAAGAAAATCCAAAGTCAAATGGGAAACTACAACACAATGAAGGGGAATGTGACTGAAACAATCAAATGTGACTAATGAACTACATATAATTCAAAGACAGAATGTTTATCACGCCCCGCTCTGGACTCGCTGGGAGAAACAGTTCTCCATATGATAACATTTGACAGACCAGTGCTTGTGCCTGGTTTTCATGGGAAGCTATTCTAAAGTTGAAGATTGTCATTTGCAAAAGATTTGATGAAATGACGTGGTTTATTCAGTCAGCCCTCTTTATCTGCTTCGCAATGGCTATTTCACCGTCACCATAGAAGACAAGCTCCTCTACGTACGTATTTATAGAGAGAACACCTCCTAGGAGCATCTCTCACTTTACGCTCAGCTGCATTTTTTATGGCACGACATGTCTCTCCCCATTGGCCTCTACAGTCATGAAAGGAAATCTTCCTCAAGGTACATTATCCTTGATCATTTGTGACTGAAGGAATCCATTCATCATCCAGTAAGCATTTTGTAAAACTTGACATCAACCATGTGTTAAAACGGAATTGTCTTGTTGCAAGCAAACTGGTCTCTTGTGAGATCTGATATCTAACTCCACTCTGGAACATACACCTCATTTCTATACGTTTCTCCCCTTGAGAAAATCAACAAAAAACACAAAAACAGCAATACAAATCAGTAGCTTCAACTACAAAACAATAGCAACGATATAGGGATTTTTGACAGCCTTTTCATGTAAAAGCACATATTAACCGTGTTAACATTGAAACAGAAGAGATTAGGCAAATACAATCAAGATATCTCGATAACATCCTCGTCATCTTCTACCATGAGGGCCTGCTTTTTGCGTTTGATTAGATCTCCATCATCGCTGGATTCGGCTGGGCGTTTGCGTGGTCTTTGCTGACTACGCTGAGAGATTTCCTTCTCCTCCTGCGCTTCATCGCTGTCATCCATGACAATCAGGTCATCATCATCATCATCATCATCAAATGTTGACTTGGCTGTGTGGCAGAGAAAAAAATGTAATGTCATACATACCCAACCTTTTGAAAAAATGTTTGCTTTTTTTTCCATCTGAAAATGCTTGTTTTCACACAAACGTATGCAAAAGAGGAGACAATATGACTGCATGGTCAAAACAATAAATGCCAGATCATGAACAAAGAGTTCTGGAGTCCATGTTACAGACAGTCAGTACTTCGTTCAGTGTAAGACTGTTGTACCCTGGCCTATTACTTTTCTTTGCCAGACAAAAGAGGTGTTGAAAAAAGCAGAGCAACAAAGAAACAAAATCACTTTTGAGTCTCCTTCAAAACATATAATATAACATCATGGAAAAAATGTTTCTTTTTCATTATGGTATAAGAAAATGTTATCCTCTCATTATTATAATTTTATCATTTTTTTTTTTTTTCGTGATCAGTCTTTTGAACGACATGAAGTAAAGAGATATTTTTCACGTTCGAACACTGTTTGCTCACCATCTTTTCTGCCAGGTTGAGAGAAGCACTAGGGCTGGGCACAACAATCCTTCACTGTGTTTACCACCAATTTCATCACAATAGGTCAGACACAGTTAAAAATACTGATAACATTTATAACAGTAGGGAGCATCTATATGGCAGCTATCTCTGTACATTACAATTACAGGCTCTAAGTACTTTACTATCTACCATTATCCTGACAGATCTATAAGAACAGTCACTCACAATCTCAGCTTTGGGGTAGGCATATAAAATGGCTGTCTGTTAGACACTCAAATCCTCTGGGATATCAAACTGTTTTCACAAATAAGTCGGAAAATCAGATTTATTTCCTAGATCTAGATCACAAACAGCTGCCCTTGAACATTAGTCTTTCTAAGATCACAGCCACATTATTTGTTGCTGTGAATACTCTAATGTGCTGATTTTCTATCAACAACTCTCACGCGACCCCTCAACTGTTGGGTGTGAGGAATTGAGCACTATGAACTTTGATCTCGATCTTCAAACAGCCGCCGAACGACAGTTCAACTATCGTCAGAGATATGAGGATAACTCTTGTGTACTTCCGTTTTTTACTGTCATCCGACAAAATTTGTATCGCAAATTATAATAATTAATAATTATATTCAGCAGCTGATCGGCAAAAAGTAGGAAAGCCAGCGACGACCAAAAAGTCGGAAATCCAATTAAAGTTGGAAATTTGACACCCCAGAATCCTTATCAGGAACATTCTGTCTATAGTCGTGTACCCTTCCAGACCTGGATGTGTAAATTTCTTTCCCAAGGATGGAATGTCAGGACTTGTTTGGGTTCAAGCCCAGTGCCTTTGACCTTGAGTCCAGCAACTCAACCACTAGGCCACTGCCACAACCTAGTTAACCTTGTGATAGTTCTTAGCTCCCTGCCACAACTCAGGCTGTTCATTCCATAGAAGTTCTGACTGATGACTCCCATAGCAGCCACTCAGTGATTTGTTTTTCTTAAGCCTTTCAATCCTTAGAAAGTGGGATTATCTCAGCTCTAAGAGGCTGCCTGTTTTTAAGTGACAATGTTCATGGGTAGAAATTTAGAAATTGGAAATTTTGCCCGGATGGTGGCATTCCACCTACTTTTTATTGATTTTGAACCGCCAAGGGTTCTATAATCCGCATAACATACAAACGGGACCTCAAAAATATATTCACCCTTATCCAAGAAGGCTAGATTTCAGGCTTCCCTATCCAGAAGAAGCCAGGGAACTGTTAAGTCACTGAAAAAAAAAGCAGATTTTTCCATCTGGACATCCCCCATCTGGAGGATTAACAAGTCAATCCTGGCTAAAACCTAACCGACGAGAGTTGTTTTCACCATAAAGGAGACACCAAACCACATAACCATGGCAACCCCTTTGGTGTTATCACTTCCAAAGATTCCATAATCCTTCGAAGAGTTGATCAGGTGACTGTGTGTGAGTTACCCACCTTGTGCTGGAGATGGTCCGTTTCCATTTGTGGTTTGCTTGCCATTGCCCGTGGAGGTCTCAGCTTCGGGGTGGATGTCCGCCATGTCTCCCACCACATCAAACTCTTTCTCTTCATCAAGCTTCTCTCTGTTCAAGACAGGGAAGTTGGTTTCAACTATTATGTAGCAAATGGAGTGAAACTGAAAAGCTGAACCCGATACTACAAACGGACTGAAAGTCTAGAGAATAATGCTGCCCAGTACAGTTACTAATAAACTGTCTTTCTATTGTAAGTGACCCAGACTGATGGATGAACAAATAAATGGATGGAAGGAAGAATGGATGAATGGATGGATGGATGGATGGATGGATGGACGGACAGATGGACCGGTGAATGAATGAATGCATAAGTGGGTCAGAGTCAACAGAGGAATACTGAATTTTAGTCTTCAAATATTGAATTTTTATTTCAAACTTCACACAAGTTCTTAGTAATTATAGATCCATTCACCTGCTCAGGGAAGAATCAATAATCATCTAAAAAAAAATTTAAGGTTTGTTCAATTTATAGGGCAAACAGCACAGCAGATTGTACATCAAGACCCTTGGAATCTGTCAAAGGGAATAGTTTTGTGTGACTGGCTACTTACACATGCACCACATTGATATTGAGAGAATAGTTTTGTAAGAAGTCATCACACTTCAGTCGAGTGCCGCTGGTGATGGCAAAATCTGATAGAACCTTTTCATTGTTCCCTGAAAGTATGGGATGAGAAGGAATGATGCAAAGGAATCGAAAGTATTAGCAAAATAACAAAAAATACAAAGAAATTTAAAACATTGAAAAAGAAAAAGAAAAGAAAACTGTTGACATGGCAAAATTTCACTATAAGAATAAAAGACTCAGCTTTCGGCAGAAAATGCACTCATCAAATTTTGAGCATATGAGGTATTGGTATCACTGTGAAGATTATTCATTTCGCTTTCTGTATGTGAAAAAATGTTTGCTCTACCTTATGTAGAGGTTGAGATATTGACAATTAAAGACAATAGGTATGACTTATCCCTGTAGCTGAATTTAGCGAGAAAATGGCGGATTATTTTTGTAAATCCTTATTAATCCTTGTTAGGTCATACCATTAAATCAAATTTTTGGGCTTTTACTCAATCGGTCTCTGCAAATTTGACTCTGAAATGCATTTTATATATGTAGAAGGGTTCTATGAAGAAAAAAAAAATGCGTTAAAAATTCATTCATTGGTGAAAAACATTTGATTTCTCCAGTTGCCTCAATTTGACGAGAGCCTGATTTCATCGTGTCGCGTCTCGAATGCTGACAAAATTGCATCTTGGGGCAAGAGAAAGTGTTCCGGTGTCTACTTTTCAAGATTTTCACCAGTAACTGTTATCTCCCAAATTTGGGAGAATAAACAAAAGTAAACTGAGAAAAGAGTTGGCAATTCAGTGTTTCTACAAATCAAATTAGAACTTACTTCCCACATACCAGAGGTAAACAACTCATTCAGAAAACCAAACAAAATTCAATACAGATTAATTCTCTGATTCCTCTTCAAGTTTGAAATTTCTCCTGAGTGGCAGAATAGTGGAAACTAATGGTAAAAATTATGTGATAGTAAATTTTTTACATGATGATATCTAATGGCTCCTAGTAAAAAACAGAAATAAAAGCAACAAAACATTACAGCTATACCACTGTGCTATGTAAATTTGTACATACCTTCTGTTTCCCCTTCCTCACTAGATATGATGATGGTACCTGGGGAAATAAATGCAAAATTATGACACTGGGACAAACATATCAAAAATGTTAGGAAGTTCATAACTTTTTTGCCAGATATCAAGCAGCCTTTAGATGTGTCTATGTAGCTAATCATTGGAGTAGAAATGCTAAGAAGCCACTGAGGCCAAAACTATTACATGAAACAATTTATGATGTTCAGTAGAAACTGCTGTAAAACAGCAATGCCGATCGCAGAAAACCAGCATATTCATGACTGAGAGTGATTTGATGAATATAATTCTTCAAATTAACAACATCATAACCATTTACCTTTGCCGTCATCGATTTCCACATCTGGGGCAATCATATGTAAGTGACCTTTGAGTATCTGAAATAGGAAGCAAAAAATGTTAACTTCTATGTGCACATCAGCCCTTTTGTTTATTAAAGATGGTATATTCCTCAGTCATTATCACTCCTATTTATGTTTCAATTCCTCAGTGGTGAATAAGAGTTACTTAGTACTCTCTTGCCATATCACAGTTCACTTTTCCCAGCTTCACTGTATCACGGGGCAAATGGCAAATAAGTCGGAAGTTGTGCAGCGAGATTTCACGGTATTGCTGTTTTCAACTATTTTCCGACTGAGATACCAAAACTTTTTATTTATTTTCAACAAAATGATAGTTTAACCTTTTCTTACCTGAAAAAAAAAATGTTAGTATCTGAGGCAGAAAACAGTTAAAAAGACTGTAACTTGCGATTACTCTTGGCGCAAGACATATCTATAACACACACAAAAAAAATTTTTTATAAATACCAAAGTATTTATAAGATGAGATGAGGTAACTTCATTTTCATAAAAGTACAATTTTTTTATACAATGCAAAAACAAGCTAGGTTCAAAATCACATAAAAACAAATCATAAAAATTATGCATGTTATTTGTTAAATATATTATTAATAAGAGTGTGGGGAAAGGTAATACAATGGTCTCCGCTTAAGAACCCGGTCGTCAGGAGACAAAAAAAACGGGTTCTTAGGCGGACGGGTTCTTAGGCGAACTGAAAAGTTACGCAACCCCAATGACCATAGATTGTCTTCATACCATGATTAGTTGATCATTACCGTTAGTTAAAGATTTATCTATGTGAATAAGTACAGCCTTCTTCCCTATGTGTGTTATAATTAGATGTAGCAATTCCTGACCTTTTTAGAGAATAGTAACATCAATACTGCCTATCGCTTAGACGCTGTGTGAGTTTTCACATAACAGTAACATTGTTGAAAACATGATATTGCTATGCTGCCCCGGGGATAATCGCATGAGTGACTCAAGTGTTTACAGACCGACTGAAGTACCAAAACAGCTCACCAGTCAGGAGGTTAAACTTACACCTCCTTATCCACAAAGCCAATCACAAGTGCTGTCCCATGTGTTGTTAAACAAAGAAATGGTTACAGGTTAGTCAACAACGTGGCCTGATTATGCAGCCATACATCAACAATTACTTCCACTCCTATGTCTACCTATTCCCTCCATCCCCATCCCCATTAAAACTGCACATCTACTGTGCGTTTCTCTCATGTGGACAATATGATGTGGAATTATACCATAAGTAGCCTACTCGGGTATCTTGGTCCGATATCGGGCTCTTAGACGGATTTTTTCATTTGGGAAGGCCCAGAGCAGGTTCTTAGAGGGATAAATTATAGAGGAAACATTCTGTTTTGCAGCAAGGGCGGGTTCTTAGGCAGACCAGGCTCTCAGGTTCTTAGGCGGAGACCACTGTACAATAGGAGGAGGGCTGGTAACAGTATGAGAGAGCTTTATAAAGGTTCAACATGTATGTAAATAACAAAACAAGTATGGTATCCATACTTTGTGGATTTTCACTTATCACGGACAGTCCTGGAACCTATCACCCACAATTAAACAAGGGAGTACTGTACATTGTCTTCAAGCACTTCTGCGTTGTCCCTTCCTTTTCTCCTTTTTATATATTAGATCAGTCACAGGTTCTTCTACAGCATGCTCAACTATGTATTACTCAGCCTGTCTCTGGACCTTGTCCTCACTGGCTTCCATGTTAGGCTTCTCCTGATGTATATATTGGGATGCAGTGTATATTCCCTATTATCAGGCAGAAGTCTTTTGTGACACATTTTGCCTTGATATATCTTCATGTGGTGCTGAACAAGCAATGCAAAGATGGGGGGAAAAATCACTTTATTCCTTGTCATTTGAAAAACTCATCACAGACAAATTTGATAAAATTATCATAAAAAGAAAACTCTCTCCACGTCCCATGAATTTTTCATGATGTAGTTCTCAAGCAAAGAAGATAAAAGTGATTTTTTTATCTTCTAGACAGACCTTGCTCAGCATCCTTTGTGTTTCGACAAAGGGAGGTTCAGTGGTCTCCCCCTAAGAACCTGCTTCCTAAAAACCCAGTCGGCCAAGAGCCCACCTTTGCTGCGAAACGGGATTTTTCTCTATATAATTTACCTCTCTCAAGAACCCGCCCTAAATTAAAAAATCCACCTAAGCGCCCCAAGTCAGGTCATGACTGGTAGGAAAACTCAGGTGGAGTGAGAAAGGTGACGGTCTTAGGAGGAAGAGTGGGTTTTTTTCATCAGACATTTTGGCCTCTAAATTCCTGACATCTTCTAGAACCCCGCCCACACTGGGGTCATAACTCCAGATGTCCATCACCCACCTTTTTTTTTACCTCTCGGGCACTGCCTGGGTGGGATACGAACCAGTGCCATTTGGTTTTCGGTCTAGATGTAGTTGACCGAGATGTTCTAACCATTATCATATGCTATGCGTGCCACTGTTTTCATGGCATAACTTATTCTGTTTAAATCGACAGTCCGGCATCAAGCGGTGTAGAGGTCACATTGTTATAATAATATACCACTATAAGAACCCGTCTCCAAACAAAAAAAATGCACCTAGAGCCCCATGTCAGGCCAAGATGCAAGAGTGCTTATGGTGTAATTTAGCGTCAAATTGTCCGCTTGAGGGAAACGCAGTAAAATAGGGACAGGAGTACAGGGAAGAGGAAGACAAAGGGGTGGAAGTGACAGCTGATGTATGACTGCATAATCAGCCCACATTGTCGAGTAACCCATAAACATTTCTTTGTTTCACAACACGTGCGACAACACCAGTGATTGGCTCTGTGTACAAGCAAGAGTAGCTTTAGCCTCCTGACTGGTCACTTGTTTTCCTTCTCCGGTCAGCTCTGGCTAATTTTAAACACTTGAGTCACTCATGCGATAATCCGTAGGGTAATATAGTAATATCCTGTCTTCATTCAACGATGCGACAACTCATGGTGTTTAAACGCTGATGTCTTTGATGAAACTGTATGCTAAGAAAGATTAGGAATTGTTAGAGCTACTTATAACATACACACAGGGTAATAAAGCTGTTCTTATTTGTATAGATAAACCTTTAACTCACAGTAATGATCAATCAATCATGGTAATGAGGACAAGCTGTGATCAAATGGGTTGTGTAACTTTTCAATCAGCCAAAAATCCATCCGCCTAAGAGCCAACTTTTTTTGCCTTTCGGTGACCAGGCTCATAGGCGGAGATCGCTGTAACTGGGCTGGCTCATATGATCTCCAGCTCTAGCATTCTGTGGAATGTCCTGTACGATGCCTACCTTGTCCTGTAAAGCCCTGACAGTAACTTTGTGAGTGTTGAGGACTACCGCACATTCAGGCTTAAAGGAACACACATAGCACTTTGGGTTGGGGGGATCCACTGCACAGGGGACCAGTAACCGTTTGCGATCATTCGGAACTCTGTTTAGGTAGACCTGAAATAATCAAACATAGGACAATCTAGTTGTCTGGATTTGTTAGTTTCAAACATGTATAATGCATATCCTAATATTGTCCTGTTGTGATGGTTATTTTCTAAAGTTTTATGAGATCCAATGAGCATACATATAGAATAAATTCATTACTGGAATTCAGGTTTCAAGGTCTGTCTGAGTCCAATTGAAATGACAAAATAGTGATTTATAACAACTGTTGGAATTTTGTTTTCAGATTCTTTGTGTCATTTGTTATTACAATCTCAAGTATAAACTTAAGCTTCATGAGTGACCTGTGCTCAGTTGCCCATCGAAGAAATGCAACAAATTCTTTAACAAATTGATGCTGACAACAGTGACAATATATACCAAACGTAACAACTGTTAGATATAGCACAAAAATATGAACTAGATCATATATAATGGTTCAGCTGATGGACTGATGGTACAAGCCCTAAAAACACACAAAATACTTTCAAATACATGAAAAAGTATGTATATACCAAACTAATATACCAGAGGAACAACAACATAGCTATCAACGGAAACACTGCTGCCATAGTGTCATTTTTGGACTGATGTTAAGTTTTCTATAAAAACATATTAACATCCAAGTCAAAGAAATGGCATTCTATGCTTGGAGATAATACAGCATGAACACTAGGGTGTATGTTTATGGGAAATAATATAACAACATAGCATACAATGAGTGAGTCTTTGATCCGATCAGTTCCTTAATACTTCTAGGGTTAAATGAAGTTTTCAGTCCTACCTAATTGCTCACTCTACTCTGAGGTGTTCACAGCCAGGTCTTAGATTTACTTTTCATCCATTCTTCTGTGGCACTGAAGACTGATTCTCAGCATAAACCATTCACTTTCATCTATTGGAACAGATTAGTGACACTCTATGATGATAGATCGTTCTGATCATGATAAATTAAGAACTGTGGTCATACCTGCTTGCATTTGGCAATTTTTCCGGCCAAGATCTTGAGGGCTTCCATCACAATCAGGCCAGCGATGACAGCGTTGGTGGTTGCGATGGCAGGAATGATGTTGCCGGCCATGGCTAAAAACAAATTGAAAATTTCATTTTTTTTATTTTTTTTTATGAGCACCAGAGTCATCTCAACAGGAAAACTGTATTAGTGCTGTGACTATCTAATCAAAATAGTTTTCAATTCTGAAGTAATGATATCAAGATAATGAAAATATTACAGTACATGAAAATAATTTTTTTTTTTTTCCCTAACAGAGCAAACATCAACTTTTATGGTAAAATGTTCATGTTGTCTCAATGAAGCCTTCTTACATATCAAACATCTGCTATGGCAAAAGATAACAAATATGATAAGAGACAGAGATTAGATAAATGTTTCATATGAATTGCGACACAATGAAATGAGGCTTTCGTCAAATTTTGAGCATATGGAGTTAGTGGTATCACTGTAAAGGTTATTCACTTTCCTTTCTGTGTGTGAAAAAAGTTTAGCTCTACCTTAGGTAGAAGTCGACCTATTGGCAATGAAAGATGATGGGGGTGACCTATTGTTGCAGCAAACCTGAGTGAGAAATCTGATCACTTTTGTAAATCCTCATTAATCTTTGTTAGTTCATGCCGCTAAATATAATTTATTTTTTGGTGTTTACTCACTTTATGTCTGCAAATTTAACTCTAAAATGCATTTTTACATTGATATAGAAGAGTTTTGTGAAGACAAAAAAATTACGCAAAAAATTTGTTCACTGTTGAAAAACATGCGATTTCTCAGGTCGCCTCAGTTTGACGAGTGCCTGATTTCATTGTGTCGCGTCTCATATTTCTTCCTCTAGTTCTAGTGACAATCTGGATGCAAACTGTTATCATTCTGTTTCCTACCCATTTTTCCAGAATTGTCCAACCATGTACTTCATGTTAATTGTACTAACACAATAAATGTTTATATGGCACTGATTCCGATAAACAATCAGAAAATGATCCTAGTAGTGCAGTAACTAATGCTGTTGTGATGATTACCCATCGCTGAACTAGAAATAAAACCTGACCAAGAAAATGACATCTGAGACATACATTTGATATCAAACCGGGATTTCAAGGGAATGCCGAAGACATGTGCTCGTATATTGGCTACACAGGCTACAAAGTCCATAGCATGGTGGTCATCCTGGGGAAGAAAACATCAATCAATCATCATCAAATCTTATTGGCAATTCATACATCTTTTAGAATGTTACTCAAATTTCTTTGCTTAGATATTAATTTGGTATTCAAACACCTATTCACAAATTTCAGCAAATCAAGATTTCAAATGTCTGATCTAGGTATATATATATATTTTTTTTTTTTCATAAAGAAAAAAAATAAATAAAAACAAATGGACAAAATGAAAATAAAACAAAAATCTTAAGCCTATGAATTTTCTGAAACTAAACAGTAGCTTGCAAACATCAAATGCTCCAATATGTTGTAACTTTAAAAAAAAAAAAAAATTTTGAGACTTGGGCGAGTGTGGGTAGGGGCGAGTGTGGGTATGTGTTTGTATATTTTTCACACAACGCAAGGCAAGTGAAAATGGGTCAAGCATCAAACTGTGTGCCACTTGGAGTAGAGTGTGCGTGTGAAGGTGGTCAGTGGTCTGTTGTGTGTGTCCACACGCTCAGCAGCGCACGCAAGAGAGGTGAGAGCTGTAGGAACTGTGTGTATGTTTGTGTATCCTCGCCAATGGGAGGAAGACAGTCAAGCACCTTCTCAACAGATCTAAGTCAAAACAACGATAGGCCCACATGCGAAAATGAGTCCTAACATGGCACCTCTCTCTCTCTCTCTCTGAATGCTTGACTTTTTCTTCTTTGTCTTCACAATTTATGGCTGTCAGCATTGGGAGTTGACTTTAAGTGAGATCACCTCTGAAGGTCTTACCATTACAAACACACAACTAATGAAATATACAGGGGCAAAAACGAGACTGTTGGAACAAGTTGACTTTAACCGTGTTGACTTCTCGCAGGTTCCACTGTCTATATCACTCGCAAGTTCCACTATATATATCAATTTTCTGATAACTAATGAACAAGTTGAAAGTATGATGATAAGTACAGTTGTGATGAATGAGTGGTCTGCCTGGAATAAGTTGGAATGCTATCGATGATGACTGGATTTGAAGACAAGAGCCAATGCAAGTAATAAGTGTCACGTCTTGCTGAATATTTCTCTAGTAACAAACCTTATCCCAGACCAGGATCCCACCATCCCCTCGGGCTGCCAGGTCTGTCTTGAGCGCAGAGAGACACTCGCTGAAGATATCGGCACATTCCTGCACAGACCATACCCTCTGGTCTCTCATGGTGCTTTTGTCAATGGCCTCCCCTGGACATAGTACATATTCACAAAAGTAAGGTAAAGTAAAACTCAAAGAAAGACAATAAAAATGTGCAAAAAACAAACAAAATGATGCAATCCCACATAATCTTTGATTTCAAATCTAAATTGACCAGAGCTTATATTTATTCAATATATTTCTCAATTATGCCTAAGAAAAAGGATTCACAGTTATGAGCAAAGCTGTGCAAGAAGTCCATGATCCTCCAAATATCATGAGATGTATAAGTACACAGGAATGGGTAGCTTATGACATTCAATTGCCTTATTCAAAACTAACCATCAAATGGAAAAAAGAACACCTTTCTCCTACTTACGATGGGTGAAAAAAAAAGTGCTTCAAGAGGCCAAGCAAAACTTTGGTGGAAATAGAGGCAATGTGGACAAATAATTGTTTTCACTGTGTGCGTGTGTGTGTGTGCGGGTGGGGGGAACAGATCTTGAAATCATTCACCTTTCCCGACTAGATGATTGAAGTCCTCTGGCTGTGGAGGTCTGCGTCTCTTCCAAAGAGTTTCCATGGATAACAAGTACTTGATATCATCTCGGAAGAGCTGCACAATCAAGAATAATGTGCATTACCCTTCAGCTGCCAGATCCACAACGTGGATCTATTTGTACTATCCCAAAATCCCAGTCTCTAATCGCGGCCTGATTTTTACTACCCAAAATGCCAAATCCACAATTGTGAGTCCATAGGTCTATTAAGTTTATCTGGAGATGTCCAGCACACAAGAATAATGCATAGACAAATGCAGGTACAGCTGAAGAGTTAAGTCTGACTAGTATTTAGGTTCATCAATAGGGCAGTCTGTTCAGCACATGATATGCATTTCTCTCTCTCTCTCTTTTTTTTAACAGCATGATATATTCCTATTTATAAGTAAGTATGGTAAAAATTGCTATTTTTTTTATAATAAAATGCCAAACAAGCTATATGCTGTTCAGTCTTTATGACAGGCAGTTCTGTGTAAGCCACATTCCACTTTTCAAAGGACTGGACAGATTTAGAACAATTAAGTAATTTTTCTTCTTTCAGACCACTGCCTATAAAATCAGCATTCATTTATCTGTTGACTAACCTTGTTTAACTGAGCTTAAACAAAAAAGTGATATCTAGCTCATATCAGGCCCTACCACCATCATCAACACAAATGTCTTGTGCCCAGTGAAAATGAGACAAATGTTGCGCCGGGTGATTTTGAGCTATTTTCCGACTCTGACACCAAATTTTTTTCCAGGTTAGAAAAGGTTGAATTTTCATTTTGTGGACAAAAAATATAACAAATTGGTATCTCGGTCAGAAAATAGTTAAAAGCTACTGTAACTCTAAATCGCCCGCAGCGACTTTCGACTCACTTGCCTGAGTGCAAGACAGCTAAAGTAAAATTCTACCTAAGTCTTTTCCATAAAAGTAAAGTAAATAAAAGATTAGTCAAAGACAATGATAGGCAGGGTCATTTTTCTTAATCCTGCAGACATTATCTAAGATAAATATTTTCAATAATTTAAGGTAATTTCTTCACTGGAAGGAGGACATCTGAATTTTAAAAATATCTCTGTGAATACTAAAGCCCACCTTGTTGAAAAGTTTCTCAGCATTGTAGCCAGTCTCCATGGCCCAGGC
>JBCAUA010612086.1:0-16071 GCA_038406235.1 Peronia verruculata
ATTTCCCTTACTAATTTTACCTTCTGCTTTTAACACAATGTGAAGAAGACCCTGGAGAAGACATTAAGCCAAAAAAAACGTTTTTCGAAAAATTTGTGGGTTACGAGGTTTCATCACTCCACCAGCGAAATGTTTGACTCGCGATTTATACTTGTCTAGTGGTCAGATATAATATTCACCCTCCCCTACACTGTGTTTACGTCATGTCTGATATTACTATTTAATGTTCAATTACGTTTGACCGATTGCAAGTTAAATTAATAATATATAAATCAATTCGTTTTGTGAGATTTCAGCGCCATTTTAAACCTTTTTCACTACTTGATATATGAAACTCTCCCAAGTATTGACGTAGCTCTCTTTTACCTGAATTAATCTAAAATCTTACATGCACCATAATATCACATAGATCCAGCTTTCTGTGTGCTGAGTACACACCAGCCTGACGCAGTGCCATACCAATGGTAAATGTATTTAGATAGAAAAATATGTTGATGAAATTCCCGGGCGTTTATCAGCGAATCCCGTATTTAACCATTTAATCTCACGGGGGAAAGAGGAGGCCCCAGGATAAAAAATAGAATACATGAGATTGTCCAGAACATGCTCCCCACAGACGAATTCCACCCTTTAGCCTACCTCGGGCGATCTGACATCCCAACTGGTGCCAGTAATAATTCGAACAATACAGAACAATATAGATAGAATCTGAATTCACTATTCAGTTCGTGGGTAAAATACCGTACGGCCCGCACACTTCATAATCAATCGTGCACCCCATACGTACTACTACTTTACTATCAATTTGCAAGACCAATTATACTAACCCTTAACTATTATGTTTGGGTTGATGCTCTTTTTTTCGTCGGACCTAGGCTACATGTTAGCGTTAGGTGGACTTGCGCTCGTTGAGGGTCCCAGCAGGTTAAGCCAGCGGGGTTGTTCTAGGCTATTGTTCTTTAGTGCTCGGGTCGTACGGTATTTCTCCCCAGTTTGTATTACAGAAATCGTTGAATCTTTAAAGATGGTCAGCCACCATATGCCAGGGGTTGGTAATGTATAGATCTACTTTTTCAGGTCTCTAATTTTGGTTTGTCTATGCCAAAGTTTGCTCCGTACAAATTCTAATACCATCAACCCACTTTCTCTGCCGTCTCTCTTATACAGAGCTTCCGATTATTATCTTGGCTAGGTGGTTAGATCTTGAAACATGGTCATGCCACTGACGTTTCCGTAAGTTCTTTAAATTGTTTATTTCAGCTGTTAACTCTGAGGTCAATGGGCGCCTAGCAGTCTTTTTCATTGGTCTCTGTTGTAGGCTTGGGCCTGGGTCTCCGCAAATTTTGTCATCTATTCCTGGATGTTGTCGGGTCATCTTTCCTTCCGCCTGCCCCTTTTTCGCTTTTCAGTTACTGTCCCATTCAGTGCATAGGTTATATTCTTCTCTACAGATGAAAACTGAGACTGCTTATAGTTAATTCCATTTTTTTAAACTCCATTTCAGGTTCCAAACTCAACCAGGATCGTGATGGTTTGACGTCATAAGTGGAGGCTTTTATTCTGATAACTGAACACCTATTTCTGAATTTTTATCTGTGGTCAAGTCTTTATACATACATAAGAAGCCTACGTTCTGTCTTAAAAAATGTCTTATTTTAATCCCCGCACCAGTTCTTTGGAATCGAGACCTGAAACATCAAATGCGCCGATGAACTCGTCACAAGGAAGACCAGCATTCTTACCTATATACCCAGCACTGCAGCTGCCAGACTTTCATCAGAGACCTCAGTTTCCATTGTATAACTATAATTATCTCAATGGGGCCCCTCCCTCTTTGCATCTTCCCATCCGACCTTTGGCAATGGTTCCTGATCATCTTGCAGCGCAGTCATACCCAATTCAACCTGTGTTATTTGCGCTTCCTGGTAGCCATGCAACACGAATGCCTTGTGTTATGTTAGCCCCGACAGCTGGGCCTCCTGTATGGCCTCAGCCTCAAATAACTGAGCGGGAACCTCTAGATCTGTCACAAAGAGTGGCAAGAAGAATACGCAAAGCTAAAGACGATGAAACAACAAGGAAACGACCCAGGTATAACACTGAGACCCAATCTCTTTCTAGAGAGACGATCCGGTCTCCTTGTAAAGAAACAACCTCAAGGGCCTCTCCTCAACTGGCCTCAGAGGCGGCACCCTCGCACAGCTCAGCAGCATCGTCCAGGGGAAGTGAAATCGCCTGTACTATTACACAAGAATCTGCTATCACTGCTGCAAATGAGAAATCATCAACTCTTAATCCTCGACAATCATCTCTGGCACCATTTGGTTCATACAGTCCCTTGAACTCAACACTGGCCCATAAATCACCCGACGAACCAGGCTCACTTATTGGTAAACAACTTGGTCAAATGCAGGGTTTTGAGCCGGCTAACCTGGCTCCAGGTGCAAACTTTGCTCACAAGAACTTTATTCCACCAGGCATAACTCCTGCGTTTTCCAGTATTTCATCAGGGACTCCAGGTAAATCTATTTTCAGATTCCCATTTGCCTTTCAAACTTCAGATTCTAGCACAAGCACACAGTTTCCTTCATCCTCTTTCACCAATGCACTGCCTGCCGCCACATTCCCGTCAACTATTCAAACTCCTGATTCTAGGATTAAATTCCCACTAGCGTTTCAAGTTCCAGATTCAAGGACAACTGCACAATTAACTTCACCAAATTTATTTATGCCTACGGTATTGCCCACAGTCAGAGCCTCACCGGGCTCTCAAACAGCAGAGTCTAGAATAACCACCCAGCTGACTTCGTCACAAGGCTGTAGGATGATTCCGACACCCACAGTTTCCGCCAGTTCCCATAATCATGATTCTTCCCTCGCAGTTCCAAGTAACACTGTGCAATCAGCAAGCTTGCAGAGAATATCACAGCCTCCGATATTGTCGTCTACAATTATGAATACCAGGCACCATGCAACACGTGATCAGCAGCCACACTCTTCGCCAAGGGCATCATTTAGAACAATAAGTGATGACGTTCGCAATACCACTACCGTAGGAAATCCTTCTGAAACTTCTGATTTCTTCTCTCTGAATGTAGTTAAAGCATCAGACTTGTCTGATCTGCCTTTATCTTGTAGGCCGTCGCAGCAAGTCCAGCCTCCATTGCCAAATAGCCCCCACCCCAAGGTTCAGACTACTGTGTCGGTAGCAGATTCTGTTCATGATCCAGGACATGCAGCAGCCACTCAAACATGTACGTTTGCAACTTCAGACCATAATTCAACATCAGCAGTTCAGAATCACGGCCATACGATTCATTCTCACCAAGGAGCCAAAAATAAATTGAGAGATGCATTTCTACCACATGTAAGCCAACAACAGATGTCACACAAGAAAGATAGACATACGAAGCAATTAAACATTCCACAACCACAAGCCCTATTGATACCCACCGGGAACACTCACAGCATTTCGGGAGAGCCTGAACTTGATTTTTCCCAGGGACATCTTGAAACGCCTGGCTGTTCTCGTGAGGAACAGATGAAAACAGACGAGCAGACGCTAATGGCAGCAGACTATCACAAAGAAATGCCATCTCAAACAACGTCCTACCTGCAGACGATCAGTCACGCCAATTCAAAGTTCTTGTCCGTTAGATCAAATCCACAATCAATAACAGATTTCCTTGGAGCAATATCTGAAAACATTTCGAGAGATTTGGGACCTGACAAGGAAAAGAGCTCTTACCCTGAATTAGACCAAAATGTCCAAAAGAGCGACTTGGGTAGAATTTCTCCTCATGAAAACACGTCGGAACAAAATTATGCGGAATACTTTACCAACCGAAAACCTCCCACGGAAAAACAAAATATATATCCTCGTCAACCTCCAGATCCGAGTCGAGGGAAGCAAAATAGACCAACAGGCTTGTTGAATACTGAAGGGTCAAAGGATAATAATTATGAACATCAACAGAAGAGTCCTGCTTTGGCCGATGATCTTAATCTTTACCAGATAGAATACTCTCGCAAGGGAACTAGTGAACATCATGAGCCTGACTTTAATACTGCAATTAGTCTTGGTCTTACGCAAAATCTACCAACAACAACGACCAACTGCTCACAAACGGGTCAACCCAGAGATACCATCGATATTAGCAGGAATGATTTACAAATTATCGACAGTACAATATTTCAGCCTGAATTGGTTGGATCATATAAAAATGCCGCGAGAGGGAAAGGGATCAGTTTAGCCACAAAGACTCAGTCTGAAACCAATCAGCTGACTCCAAATGTACCAACCCCAGATACCTCAAAATTGGATGGACCCACCGAATCTGGAGGAACTTGTATTACATCCTGTAATAGCAGAAAGGCAAATACCAGTTGGAAAGAGACCCCAAAGAAGGAAGTGACACTGTCCTGTGTAGGAAAAGGTTTCGTGTCTGAGACCACGAGAGAAGATTCAATTATCAATCGAGCGCTGACTCAACCCAAAGATAGACCTCATCATTTCAGAGCCGGAGGACCCGAAGCTTTGAGAGCTTCACAGGTCCACACAAATCACGCTCTCGTCAGTGAGACAGGGTCTGATTGCAGGGACAAAGTGGTTCAAGGACTAACAAATTCACAACATGTAGCCAGAACACCTGAAATAAAAATCGCCCCTGACAATAAAGCTCTCTTACTTGAGAACAAAATGACACCTGTTTATGAAACAGACATCGAATGTGGATCTCAAAGCCTGACGGAGCCAAGAAACTCACAAGAGCGCCTTCACACATCCAGAACTCCCAAGGAAAGAACATATTTTACACAAGGCATTGAAGGTAACGTATATTTGGTAGCTACAAAAGAAAATGACCTGTCGGTTTCAGATCCAGCGAGTGCAGATCTACGATTTCAGGACAATTCAGCGACCATCCTCGCACCACAAGACATCGCCTTGACCACTGGTGATTCGACCAGCCAGTCCAGCCATTATGAATCCAACGTACCGAGCTCGTTGTCAGAACTACAGGTAGGGAATGGTGCCATACAAATTCATGTTTCATCTAATCTTGAAGTTCCTTTTACAGTTTATGCCACAGAATCCAACCCAGGCATCAACCCAACTCATCCAAAATCCGACAAAGAGTCTTCTGAACAAGATCTCAGTGGCCAGACGGAGCGTTCCAATGAGTTAAGAGAATTGAAACAAGAAATGACGAGTAAAACAAGCATTACACAAGAACCCCAGGACACAGTTTCACAAAATGTGGTAATGGATTTGAATGTATCCAGTCATAGTGACAATGTTCCAAGAACACAGGAATTTTATGCCCAGAGATTAAAATTGGATACAACTGTTCATATTGATGATAATAATTCAGAAAACTACAAGAATCTTTCTCATTGTTTCAATGACAAGACATCAAGATCAACATATAATCTACTTGACTCCAGAAGTCCAGCTGGTAAACAAACGGAAGTTGTTGCAACAGTCCCTAGCTATATCGACATAGAAGCGCCGGAAAATTATTTTAATGGTCAAGATGTTCCAGACCAGGTATTGAGTCAGAAACAATATAGTAATCGAGACCAAATCGCCATGGGCAATACCGACTCATTAGCTTTCATATCGTCGTGCACTTCCTCGCGGTTCAGCTCTGGAAGTCTGGATAGCGATGACGAATCTGGCAAACTCGTGATAGACCTGGATGCTGTTTCAGTCGAAACAGATGATCTGTGTGAAATTGCATCCAGTCCTTCTCAAGATCAGCACCGCACAGCTGATATGTCAAATACTTCCAACAATAACCCGTACAATGTACAGAAGACTATATCAAGGATGAGGCCATCCACCTCCACGATGATTGATGAAATTGTTGCTTCAGGTAAAGAGGTCGGTGGTGACAGAGAACTAGAATTGACCACTCTTCAGCGAACCACACCTGACAGAGATCATGGTCTTATTATGCTCAATGTCCAAGACATTCCATTTCAAACTATCGTAGTAGGCAATACATCTCACTTTTCTGAGGATGCAGATAATGCTAGTCGCTTGTATCTCATAAAGGACCCAGCCGAAGCAAATAGACATAAAAGAAATGGTAGCACTACGCTACTGCTCGACAATGAACAAAAAGGCACAGCATGGCCAAATGCTATCCACGAAAACCTATCGGTCAACAACACGGAGACAGTAAAATCTGTTAGTAAAAAGTTTGAAAGTCAGAGCATGAATACTAAATATTTCACAACAGCTTCTGTACAGACAGTAAAAGTCCTTGAACTGACTGATCCAGTTCCATCCGAAATGAACACAGAATGTTCTACAGAGGACAACTTGGCTCAGCCACTTGAGCACCCAAACAAACATTTTCCCCCTGTGCATGTAGAAACAGATGCTAAGTGGTCATCAGTAGCTACAGTAGAGCCAGGCCAAAGTATATCCAAGATTCACCCATCATTATGGCAAGGAGGTCTTCCTCTAACTGTTCACGGGCAAAACGCCAAGCCGTTGGCCAACCAATATCACAAGAGGGGATTTAAATCAGAAGAAGAAATAAAAAACTTCCTGGTCGATGCAATATACAGCGACATACTCGAGGTGCTGTCCTCGAAAAGAGCAGAAAAGAACGCGAACACATCTTTATCTGACCAATCTCATATCACCTGCCCTGTTACTTCTAGAAAGCAAATAATGAATAATAAAAAATCACACATAGTGACCCCTGAGTTTGAAATGAGAAAGTTAGACTATGGGTCTCTGCGTTATGGTTTTCGACCTGTTTATAATCGGAAGAAAAAACGATGGAAGAAGCATTATCGTGCTGTGAAGCCCTCAAAAAACGGGAGTGACCGGAAAGCACACAATGACAAAAACATATCCAGGTCAAACACACCGGCAATGCACTCAAATATGATAGCAGTCAGCCTAGACCATACCAGTAATTCAAACAAGGATACAAACATTGGCAATCTGATGCATGTATCAAATTCTTTCAATACATCCAATCTTCAGTCAGTGCCTAGGGCATCATCTGAAAATGCAGCGTCCTCTGACAAGCTGGTTTTTGGGTTTGTGAAAGATAAACGAACTGAGGAGGAACAATTTCCTGACAATCGGTTTCTGGTGTGTGTGACGGAGAAAGAAAATGAACAAGAATCATCCTATAACAGTCGGTGTCAGACGGCTGAGACACAGACAAAAACTGAACGAGAACAACCTCATCCTATCACTGATTCCGGGCCAACGAATAAGGGGACTTCTGCCGCAACAGAACTACTAGATCGAAGAAACCAAATTGGCGAATCCACTCAAGACATGCATGAGTCTGATGCAGCTAAAGGATCGCGCCCTAACATACGGTCAATGGTATCTTCAATTTACGGTCCAGAACTTTCTAACTGTTTAGAATCCCGTCCGTCTGAAACGATCATGTGTTTGCCTGAAAATTACTTTTCTTCTTCTGTGATGTCTCGCTCAGACTCTGCAGAGGGACCACATTCTGGTACTCACTCTAATTCTCCTACGAGATCTGCCAGTATCCGGGAGGTCTTATTCTCAAGCCCAGAGGAAATTAAGGTATATCCTATTGTCGAAGGTTCGAACACTACAGTCGGAGACGATAAAGTCGAGAGCCACTGGAGGACAAAATTGCGAATGCACTTCAGGCAGAATGTTTTTCTACAAAATCAGCTAGCGGACGACATACACACGCGCCAGCAGGCCAGTACACACTGCGGCGACCAAACATCTGATAATTGCCTGGGGAATCACAAGAACAACCAAAGAAGGGACAGTACTTTGACAACACTCCAGCTACAAGAAGATCAAGAGAAATTAACCAATGTCCAGTCAACAAATGCGTCGACACTTCCGATTAACTATGAAGATCTGGCGACGAGGGAACATATGAACTGCTTTGACGGAAGCAGACATGATGACCAAAATACAGTGAAACGGACTGACTCGCAGTGTGAGGTGAGTATCAAGGCAGTTATAGAACAAGACAGACAAGCCAAAAGTCTGAATCCTCCCAGCCCAGTCTCCAGTAATGTGTTTTCAGTATGGGGAGGTCTAATTGCACAGTCAGCTCACAGTGATAGATGTAAGCCAGACAATGAGTTGATTAAGGTGACTGGAAACAATGATGTGTCATCCTATACAACTATCAAAAATGGAGATCTTACAAAAAGAAACAAGAGCACAGAAGATATCGAGAATTCGTGATATCTAATGATCTCCATATCTCATAACAGTGTTTTTAATGCTGAAAGAATGCTTATTTTTAAATCCCATTGCATGTTCTCCCCCCCCCCCCCCTCTTTTTTTTTTTTTTTTTACACCATCGCTTGCTTTAAGATATCCCGCCGTAATTTGAATTTTCATTTTGTAAACATACAAAACTGTGCATACCTTTTATTGCAAATATTGTCAAATACTCTATCGATATCACTTAATTTTCATGTGTACTTATCAAATTCCCATTGTTATGTTTTACAAAATTGCCATAGAGTACAAGCAAAACTCCACACAGTAATGTCATTTTTTATTTATTTATTTATTTTTTTTTCTTAAAGAAAAACTTCCAACAGAGCTTGTTTGAAAAGACGAAGTTTCAAATCTTGAAATTGTAGCCTACAAGCATGCAAGATTCAAACTATGGAGACCATTTGGTTTTTTTTTTTTTCAGTTAATATGAAATTTTGTGGAGAATTACCTTCCACTTGCTTGTCTGTGTCAAACTTGAACGATGGACCACAAGATAGCTACAGGATTCCGTTCTAACATGGTCTTTACCCGCCTAAAGCTTCCAGATTTGGTCCGGAATCACTCGTCCATTCTGCCCATGATGTTTTATTTAGTATGTGTTTAGAGTGAGGTCAATTAGTATGACAATGTCTATGTCCTCTGGTTTGAATCCACATTATTTAAAAACAACATTACCTCCAGTTTTCAGTGTATGCGACCGTTTTCAGTGTATTTTTTTGACAGTCAAATCCTGCCTTTTACCGACAAGACTTTCATGCCTATACCTCTGCAAGATAGTAGCACTGACTTGGACTGCCTGAAACAGCTCTTGGATCAGATATAAATTATGCTCGTGGATCTAAGTAAAGCCCTCGGCTATGGAGTGAAAGATTAAACTACTGCATTGGCTGTCGTGAATAATTGCCTCTTTCAGTGAATTCAGTTTAATCTAGAATATGATCAAAAGCAATATGACCACAAAACGACGCAAAATCAACGGCTGATAGAACCTGCTTTAACAATCATAAAGTTCGAGATCCTATGCTGTTCGAAAAGTCGGTTCATCTACCACTGGTAGAAGATCTTCATTCACAAGTTGACGCATTTCTTCTTCCCATCACTGTAGATTATATGCTACAATTCTAAGTATGAATTTCTCCAATCTCACTCTAACATCGCTCTCACTCTTCTGCTCACTTTGAATCCACTGGGCACTGACATGGGCATGAGGACTTAGATACCCAGTGTGTTCTGCAACGACCTGAAGGAGGAAATGGATTTGCTACACGCACACACAACGTTGGACGCATAATCATTCACGTCAGCTTGTTCCTAATATTTACCGTGATAGTAATACTTGTACATTAGTGCAAAGGCTAACTACATAAAACATGTACACGAAATGCTTTTGATCATCAATTTAGTGGATTCCACGTAATTGTGTAATAACATTTTTATTTTATTGTGTCTTGTTTCAGACTAATAACAGTTTTAATCATATTTTTATAGAAATAATTTCCTGTAGATAGTAAATTTAGAGATTTTTTTTTTTTTGTTTGGTCTGTCTTCTTCTTTATTCTCTCTCTTTCCATCCGGATTCTGTTCGTTTAAATACCTAAGAGTAGTTTCCTTGCATTTTATTACATGCATACACATTTTAAAAAAGCTTTTAGTTCTTTTGTGAATTTTGAAATTGTCGTCTCAAATATTGAGTGAGATGAAAGGTTTATTCTTAAAGGCCAAAACAATGATCAACAACGTTATTCCGGTATTAGGCCTAAAGCCAAATTAAAAAAATACGCTGCCAGGGAATATGCATATTTGAAAGTTTGTTTGTATTGGGATTTAACAGCACATCAGCACGATCACGGCTATTTTGCGCCAAGCACGGTAAAATAAGTCAAAAGGCTGATCAAGTGTTTAGAAGAAGAGAGGATAGACACCAAGACAGGAGACAGGAGCAAAAAGAGATGTCACTCCTGGAACGTTGAGAATGGCATTCCATGGGAGACATCCTATCGACGGCCGGGCTTTCATCGCATGCTGTTGTTGTTGTTTATCCTGTGCCTCTCAGGTCTAAGAAAATAGGAATGGCTCGGCTTTAAGTGGCTGCCTGTTTTTGCTGAAAATTTTTGTGGGTAGAAATTTGGAATGTAATTTAGAGATTTTATTCGGATAGCGGCACTCCCATTACTCTTCACTAATTTCTATAACCAAGGATTCTCTGGCGTGCGTAACATACACACGGGACCGCAAAAATATATTCGCTCTTATCCGAGAAAGCTAGACGTCGGACTTCCCTACCCACAAGAACCCAGGGAACTGTTGAGTCACTGAAAAAAATTGAGGTTTTCGATCTTCATCTCCTTCCATCCCACAGTGGGAGGACCCGTGAGTCGAACCAACAACCTCACCTAAGTGAGCTGTTCCCCACGACGGAGCAGACCCAAACCACATAGCCATGACGACGCCTACAGGTGGGAGCAGGGAATACTACTTATATACCCCAGGGGGGAATATTTGAAAGTATGATGTGAATAAATGCTGGTAGCGTAGTTTCGGCCACAAGCCTGATACCGGAACAAAATTGTTTTGGCCTTGAAGCGATTTGTTTACTGGCCCCGCCCCGCCCCCTTTTTTAATGGAAAAACTCGACCAAACGGCGAGGGGGGAGGGGGGGGATATCTGGCCTTGAATTATCAGAGAAGAAAGAACTTAGAGGTGAAGCAAATTGTTCAGATAGCATGTGTGATTAACATAAATATTTATGGGAAAACGTCATTTTTCCATTCCTTGCAGAATATGAAACATGAGAAGAAAATGAAAGGGAGTGAGTTCGAGAAAGATGGTCGATGGTCAAAAACAGGCCTTAACACGAGCAGTGCAATAGAAGATGATCTGGCCATGTGCATTGAATCAGACCCTGAGAAGGAAGTAGCCATCAGTAGGGATGAAAGCAAATTTGCTTATGGGGCATCAAGCAAAGCATTCAAAACAAGACGTCAGCAAATAACTGAATATAGCATGAGCGAGTCAAAATATTGTTCTCAATTCCAAGAAAACGGGAAAAATCTTGTTGATGTTGAAGCAACGGACCTTGTCATTTATGAAAGTATCGATAGGCCATTAATGTCGGAATTAGATGTCCATCGCCCCAACGCTGCCTTGGAAAATGACAGGAGTAAGTTTTTCGGTGAACAACCAGAACAGCTTAAGCACCAGGAACATGAAGTCATCCTGGCGGATATCGAGTCAGAGTCAGATTCAGATGAACCCAGATTGGTCATTGACGGTGTAACAGATCTGTCAGACTCTGTCACCCTGGACAGTGCGGTCATTTTTTCCTCAACAAAGTTAAGTTTGTCCAATGAGGCTTTTAGTGAAAGTGAAGGCAACAATTCCATCTTGCAAGGTGAAGAGGAGGTCGACAGCGGGAATATCCACCAGACACAGGCCGGATTTGCAGTGCAATACATATGCGATGATGAAGGGATTCTAACTGACCCTCCTACAGCTGCAGAAACTGGGAATAGAACACAACTGATACAACAAGAAGAGACTGTCATTGATGTAGAAAATGAAGACTATGGTCATAGCGAGGATATGGTTGTACATGCCCAGTCATCGTCAAGAATTGTTGGTCTGTTAGCGATTAATGGAATTGAAGATGAGAATCAAAGAGTATCCTGTGATAGAAACGGCGAAAAAGCAATAGATTCAATGATAATGTCGGATGAGGTGGAAGAAACTACAGATAAGAATAGGCAAGGAAATCTTCAAGCCTTTGGTTTTACTGATGAAGTTGAGTCCATTTCTGATGGGTCAGATGAGAATACAGGTCAATCCTATGATGTCATAACATTGTCTGAGGAAGATGCACTTAGTCCTGAACGGAAGGACTGGCACTTTATTTCCGCTGACAATGTTCCATATGAGTATTATTCTGAGCACAGCTTCACAGTGGATACCGATCTGGTACAACATGAAGAGGTGACACCAGGCAATTTTCAAGCTGTAGAGAACTCCATACAGTGCAATCAGAACGTGCCTCCGTGCAGTAAATATGAATACTCTGCTCTGCCCCGACTATACACCGCAGATGAAGAGTTTGACCCAATAATCATGGATGAATATTATGTGAAAGAGGTCTCCAAGTGCCCGTCGTCTGAAGACGTTGTTAGGACTGAAATGCCAAAGTTATTGTGGTACATCAATAACCCGCACATCGACTTTGATACGGGAGCTGAGAATGTGACCATTTCTTGAGACATGACTGATATATCAAATGTTTATGGTGGTTCGTAGGAAAATTTGTGTTGGTGGCAATGCTATAGTATTAAGTAGTCTTGATGAACTAAATAATGATCTCGAGAGTTTTCCGAGCTATTCGGGTTGACCAATATTACAAATTAAGCTACATTCAGGAAATAAATCATTTTAATTGCTTATCGAAAGCAGACATTCTGAACACTCCTTTGAACATGTTTATGGAATCTAGACCCGCTCACTGGAGAGATGGTACAGTTGAAAAGTATAATATATTTGTTATTAGCTTTTTCAAAATCACATGACCTAGTGAACATCGCTCACATGTGGCTTTGTTTACTTGCTCTGCGCATGGCAGACAAATCTGGACGAATGATGAGCTTTCAGACTTGTCACACCATAAAAACAAAGCCACATGTGAGCGATGTTTCCTAGGTCATGTGATTTTGCTGAAAATACCAATTACCAGCATCCTGTGTCTTCGAGTTGTACAGTACACATGTAATTGTGTATCATGCATATTGTCTCTCAGCAGTTTTTTCTCTCATGTACACCACATATGTGAAACACAGCTTGGAGTGGCTACAAAAGATTGAGAGCTAAGACCATGTTGGGTTTTTAATATAATTTATGAGAAAGTGGGTTCACAGCAGAGAATTTTACTACAGAGACCAATATTCAGTCCGCAAACATGATCGCATAGTAAGGTTTTGATTACAGAAACTCCACTATCTTGTCATAGGACAGCACCATCACTTTGTTGTAGAAGCTGCCCTGGATCCTAGAAGGTTAATTTTCCCCCATCTCCCCTGTCACAGTGTTGGTCACACATGGGCTGAGCCAAGCATATTCTTTCTCCTACACTGAGAAGATTTCTGTGATAATCATTAGTGTTACTTTATTGCACAGAAAGTTTTGTTCTTTATCTGTTTCACTCTCATTTCAGTTCTGTCGTTCTGTCCACCCAAGCAAAAAGTCTTATCTTACAACTATTGTTACTTCTATCTGAGCCATGAGAAGCACATAAGTTTTGAACAAGAAACATTTTTTTTCTCTATTGTCTTACAAATTTTCATATTGACTATCAGTGAGAGAAAGCGGAGTGCAGCACCACCATTTAACCTGCACTGCATGGGGACATTATGTTGATAGCTTATCAGCTTGCTTTTGGAATTTTTTATTTTGTTCTGAAATCTGTTTGAATGTTCCAGGGCAAACTAGCAGAGTTATGATTTAGATGTGGTTAGTTGAAATCTGCTGAGAAATGTTTGCTCAAGTTCCTCGAGGTTGCCTTGTTTTGATATTCCCACAACATGTTGGTTAATGTGACTGTGGCTATGTGTGTGTGTGTGTGAGTGAAGATCATGTCACTTGATGCTATGTCTCATTTTCTGGGACAGGAAAATCCTCTTTGGGGTTAAATACTAAAATAGCCTACAGATTATTTTCCTTTATCTCAGCTAAGTGAATAGCTCAGCGCGTGTATTTAAGATCAGCTTTCATCTGCTGCACTCCATGGATTTGTTTGAGTCTTGTATTTCAGCTCTTTCAAACACTTTGCTAAATATCTCACTGGGGTTGAACACTTGAGAGGCCTGAGTTTTGTACTGTGATAAGCCCACGTTAGGCAGTGTAGCAGGAGTTTCAAGCACTTTATTATAAGACTATAAAATAATCTCAGTAAAACCTTGGCCTGCAAGTGTGTCATGTAATGTGCCATGCACTAGCTTTCAGTCCTGTCCTAATGTTTGAAAATTTCACTTCAAGTCATTGTACATTTTCTCCTCTGTCTTCAGCACATATTAGATCTGTAATCTGTGGAAACGGCAGCAGTGTCTACATCTTGAATGTATATCTTCCTCAGTTTGTTTAAAATGCTCACCTAAACGGTGCCCAGCAAAGAGGGAACATCACTGAGTAGGTAGTGAAAGATAGAGATATGAAGAGATCACTACTTATAAGTTATTTTTTATTTGGAAATGCATGAGAAGGGAATGGGCTGAGAGAGAAAGAAGGTGGGAAAAGGAGAGAGGAGGAGAAGAAGAGAAGGTTGTGAACTTGTTGCAGTAAATTTCTTGTATTACAGGTAAAAAGTAAAGATGTGAAGAAAAAAAAAAAAAAACTAGGAAGAGTCTACATTCTCATTTATGGTGAGAATGTGTCAAGGGATGTACATGTAGATCTATGTTGTTGTTGTTGTTGTTGTTGTTGTCGTTGTTGTTGTTAGAAGACATGATATTATCTGTTTCCAAAATGAGTACAGTATTGACAATTACTGAGCCAGAGATATTTCACAGCTTCACCTCAATTGAGGGCAGACGTGTAATGTCTGTTCATGTACACAGTTTGTGTGTTGATTGGTGTGTGTGTGTTTGTGTGCAGGTGTGTTCTGTGTGTAGGAATGTATACCAGGTGTGTGCAGATGTGATAGACACACAGGCGTAATAAGTAACAGCTGTCACAATCTGTCACAGACCTTGGAGTTTCCTGGTGTCTGACAACTCATGAGTACCTCAAAACCAACACCAGTAGTCAGTCCCACCCCACATCCCTCCCACCCACAGAGCAGTTACTGTCTGTCCGGTACATGTTTGGCAGTAATAGTAGTGCTGGTGGGTGTGTAGGGGAGAGGTGAGTGGGTGGGGCAGCTCCTTCATGTATGTCTGTTTGGTTGTTTGTTACTGTTAGTGGGACAGACAGTGTAACTATGTCTGTTGTGATACGAAGCTTACACTCCGAGAAAAGTTTCAGAAAGTGTCATTTCCATCAGAAGGTGTCATTTGCATTGAATAGAGGGTTGAATAAGGGTGTTTTTGTGTGCAGTTTAAAATTAGGCCTACGTATCTAGATATCTGCAGATTTAGACTGGATTGAAAGTCGGTATGGCAGATTTTCATAATTCTGTCTCTCTCTCTATCTCTCTCTCTCTGTGTGTGTTTGTGTGTGTGTGTGTGTGAGAGAGAGAGATATCACGTTTCTTCCTTCTTTTCCTCCTTCTCATATCCTTTTCTTTTTTCTTCATTTCTTTGTGTCTCTCCTTCTCTTTTTCTTTCACTCTGTTTCTGTTGCTGTCTTTACTGTCATCCCTCACTCCCATTCTCTTTCTCTCCCCTTCCCCCTCCCTGTCAGCCTATCAGTCTGTCTACGACTAACACACACATACACACACAGTACAGACACACACATACACACACAGTACACACACACGCACACATGGTGATATCCTGGGTATAGATTATGTTCTACCCTGACACACCTGCTGTGTTTCCCACCTGAGCTGTCGATACCTGCAGCATTTAAGTTCCACATCCTCCCTACTTGTGTATCCAGACCCCCCTCCCTTCCCCCTCCCTCCTGACTTCACACCTGCATGACATCAGATGACACAACAGGCTGACATCATGATAAATATTCATAAGAACTGTATGAGACATCACTATCGTTGTATCTGGCCAGGTGTGCCTGAGGCCGTCGCTTCTCCACACTTGTTTGGGGGGGGGGGGGGGGGGGGGGGGGGGGGGGGGGGGGGAGGGGGGGGGGGGGGGGGGGGGGGGGGGGGGGGGGGG
>JBCAUA010612197.1:0-16070 GCA_038406235.1 Peronia verruculata
AACGGTCGAACGCATAAATCTACATACCTACCTCACAAAAACCTGATTTTAATGAAGAAATATTTATATTTTGAGGTTAAGATTGATACTGTCTTGTTTAGAAATGATGCACTTTTGATTTCTGCAATAAAAATAGAATTCAATGCCTGACCCCCGTCATCACATTCAAAGTCCGATTTTTCAGTTCTAGCCCAGTGACTTACGTCTCATTTCAACTGGCTGTGAGACAAATGGCTGCTTTAGTCCTGTTATACATGTTGTTGAGAACCAAAGCTGTGAGTGGCCCATACTGATCATTGCTCCGCAGATTAACATAAGGGGGCCATGTCACTTATAAACAGGACTGGTAGAATGATTTAGATATCAAAGGGAGCTTTTTTGAGAAAGCTGGGTTTACCAGATAGTGGTAAAGGTGGGCTGATTCACTGATCAGGCTGAATCGCGACTCTGAACATTTTTTGACATTGAATCGACAAACACGGCTCCGCTTTTGATTCTGGGCAACATGATAGCCAATGAAATGCAGAGAAAGATTTTGTGTTTCCCAAAATATTAAGAAGTAAAGTCAGGCTGAATCTGACCCCAGTTCATTTCTTTTAGCACCGAGTCGACTTTTTGATTCTGACCTAGAATCGAAGAATCGGCTGAATCGCTTCCGGCCAAACACAGTACTGCAGTGTTGGAGGCTAGCTGTCGAGTCATAAAAAGGAGATGCACAGGTTCCGGAAACTTGAGCAAAAGTAGATATCGCTTTTTGCATCTGATCGCACGACTTGGGGAGAGATTTATAATAGTAATAGCTCTGCAAACATCACAACCAACATTTTTTACTCTCATGGTTAGCAGTGGTCCTTGCCCTTGTTCAAGACAAGGTTGATGTCTTCATATTTTTGCAAACTGTGATACTATGTAGACTCCATGGAAATTGTTTTGTAATGGTCTCAGTCCAAGTCTGACAAGCCTAATAATTGAAGAAAAGACCTTTGGTTGGTGTTGATCTTCTGACCCATTTGGCTTGCCTCAAGTGGCTGTGCCATTTCCCATTTTGTCGCATGTTAGACTTGTCTTGAACAAGGGCAAGGACCATTGCTAACCATGAGAGCAAAAAATGTTGGTTGTGATGTTTGCAGAGCTATTACTATTATCTCACCCCAAGTTGTGCGATCAGATGCAACAAGCGATGTCTACTTTTGCACAAGTTTCCGGAACCTGTGCATCTCCTTTTTATGACACGACAGCTAGCCTCCAATACTGCGTACTGCAGCACTGTGTTTGGCTGAATTGTGTTTGGTACGGCTGTTGTCAGCTTTCCCTGTCCATGTGCTTCCACTGGCTGCTAGAACTTGGCTACCTTATGATCCCCCCCCTCCCCCCACCAACACACACACACACACATTCTGATTTCAGGAGGTATGGCCGGCCCCACCACATGTAGCATCCAGATGTGATAATTGGTCTTGAGAAAGGATTACTAACAACCTCTCCATCCACACCTCAGTTTATGTGACTGGCTTCCATCTTGTTGCCTAGGACTGGGATGGGGAGCTGGGAGCCATTGCTTAGCTTCCTCGCCTACATCCGATGTCGTTAGCAGCAGGGCCATGCCCACACTATTTTGCCATTGATTGTAGATTGGAGCTTTTTTGAATGATAAATAGCATTACTTGGTGAGGGTGTATTGTACGGAGTTATGGAAAATGTCAATGGTGTGGTAACTTTTGCCTCATCCAATTTTCTACTATCACACCCATTGATGATTGGATCATCAAGATTTAGTAATAGGTCCAACACTGTAGTAAGAGGACACTTTCAGAAAACTAGTTTTTCATTGGTTGTTAATATCCCATGGTTGATAATTTTTTTTAACAGAACTCAGAAACAGGTAAGAACTCCAGTTGCAAAATGCTTACTTTTGATTTGCAGTTGAAAAATCTTGCCTTTGGGAAGGGCAGTGGTGGAGGAAAGAATCAGCCTCAAAGAAATGGTGCAGGAGATGGTGGAGATGAAAAGATAGCATGGGACCAGTGGCGAGAACATGACAGAGAGGTGAATTTTGTATTTGACATGGAAATTATTATTTCATCAGCAATAGGCATATTCTACATTGTCTTTTGATTGGTTCTAATCACACAGGATAAAAAAGTAAAGCACAGACTTCAAAAGAGAGTATTTTTGTGACTCAGTGTCATTTGTCTCGGAAAAAAAGTGAAGAACTGATGTAATGATTATAGTAAGGTTGAGTGGCAAGGATTTTATCAGAGGTTCCCTCCTGAATGAGTAATTTATGGGACCCTTCATAGTCTAAATACATATTGTGAAACAAAAATGCCAGCAACCTGAGAAATGCCATAAGAGAAAGAATAGACTGAGATATGCTTGAAACTGCCAAGTGGTTGTTGTTAGAAATCTTTCTTTTTAAAGTTTTAAATTATCTTGTTCTTTGACATTGATCCTCTTTATTTTATGGATTAGTCTAAACTTGTTTGCAACAAGATGTAAAGTCATCCATGATATTTGTGGGAGGAGTTTGAACAAACAATTGACTGTTTTTGATTTGAAGCAAGGTGTTATGTTGAGGGAAGTTATGCTAAGGTTTGGACCAAATCTGTTGTGCTCACTTTTATTGAGTTCTGGTTCGGTTGGTTTTCAGGCTATAGCATAGCTCTCTCTCCTGGACACATTCTTTTTCTTTCATTTTCCAGTACTCTACAAAGTTGATGTTAGAATACATATATTTTATATTCTGTCTTTTTAGCATTTGCTGAATACATTGTACAATCAAAATGTTCAGCTTACTTTTCTGAGGTATATTGAAATGCTATTAATGTAGGGTTATTAAATGTCTGTCTTTTATCATTAAACTGCCATTTTGACATTGCTAGCTTTTTGTGGTAAATTTTATGTGCCATTAAACATAACAATTTAATGATTCAAGGCAAGGAAAAATCAAACCTAGGTTAACTCTTTCTTAATTGCCTTGAAACTTTGCAAAATATTTAGATGGACATTGATGAAGGCTGTTTGTGTTCTGACTTGTAAACTGAACATTTGTGGAATGAATGAAAAGTTTTCTCTTTCAGTAGTTGGTTTTATGATACATATTTTTTGTTCATCTACTTCTTTTTTTTTTTTTTTTTGAGTTTAGCTTGTGGAGGAACAGTTTAAAGATGACCTTGCAAAAGCATTATTACAAAGCCGGCTAGATGCAGAACAGAAGGAGCAGGTAATGTGTGTTCCCATATTCTTAATATGATACCAGGACCCTTGCTTGAATTCATAATTTATCTTATAGTAAAGGCTAAGCTCTTGTTTTTTTCAGGAGAGAGTGAAATCTGTGGATAGTTGTTTTTATTTGAGTATTTGTGTGCTCAGCTCTTTGAAAAACTAATGAAGAATGTTGAAAAATATGACATATTAGTATGTCTAGACACATGTTGTGCCACTTGTACAGATGACATTATTTCTTACAGGAGGCCAAGAAGTTAAAAGAAAGAATAGAACTTGGGATAGAAATGCCAACAACAAGGGAAGGCAGGAAAAAGAAGAAACAGAAAGAAAAACCTCAGTCCATGTCTTTGGAAGAATTCAAACAGCTTCCACCAGAAAAGCCAGTAGGATCAGATTCAGAAGGTATGAACAAGCAGCTTTGTCATATGATTTTTTAATTTTGCATAGAATGAGCAAACAAATGGATGCTGATGACATTAGAAATACTCTTGTCAATACAAGAACTGAAAGGCCTACAAAAACTTGACCTTTGACATTAATATGAAAACAAGAACTGGGGTATGAAAATAATTAACTCGGTCTTGTTAAAAGGGCAATCGTAAAACAGTTAATTCAGTTTTCATGTTTGAAATGAACTATCGGTTTGATTTGTATTTTTCATTCAAAATGACTGAGATTTCTTCAGAGCTTGTGTGAGAGAGAGGAATAAGAACTATTTTTTGTTTATGCACAACTGATTAGTAAAATCTTAACTCTTGTTACCCATAATTAATTTAATTAATTTCTGGGCATGCCGGAATTAATTCCCTTCATGAATTTGTCAAATTGGGCTATATATATCAATATAGCATATATAAAAAATCACAAATCTACCACTTTTTCAAGCAACTCCCTCTAGTTCTATTTCTTTTTCCATCAAAAAAAGCTTTTTAGTTTTGAAGTGGTTCCATTTATAGCCATGTAGATGGAATTTTTGAGGCTAACTGCACGTCATTTAAGTGAGGACTGAGTCCTCACTTCAGGGTCAGGCCCTGATCTAGTGATAACTGAATCGTCACTTTGGGTAATGAGAGTTTTAGTAATTTGTGAGGTTCCAGATTATAGGCAATTCTGTCATTTATGCACTAGATATTGACTTGAATTCTCATTTCATTATTTTTTTATTTTTTTTTATTTTCGGCTGACTCCTTTTCTGTAAACGTTAATATTACTTGTTATTGTTTTCTTGCTATGATATCACAGATGATGCCAATAGCCAAAAAGTTATTCCTGCTGTTCAGATACGAGTGCCTCCTACTCAACAAGACCCCAAATTTTTTAATTCTGTCCAAGATGATGCAGAGCATATTCTGAGGCAGGAAAAGATGCAGGAAGAATATCGCAAGGTGATAACTTTGCCACTGGATTTTGCTTTAAAAAGAAACTTTAGCAAGTTACCACATTTGAGAAGAATTGATATTGATATTCAGATGTAGTTTGGATTGTATGCAGTTTTGCCCATTTATAGCACAGTTATCATGGTTTGTTTTAAAAAAAAAAAAAAAAAGGAAAAAAGATATATGCTAGAATTAAAGACACTGAAGTTTCCTTTTCTATCCAAATTTAAATGTTAAGTGGTATAGACATATGTAATATAGAATACAAATTTTCAGCAGTTTTACTTTGACTGAATCTAGTGTACTTGTTGGTGTCAGTCTTGATATAAAATATGTATCAGAAAAATATCGACTGATTAGCACAGCTGTCACTTTGTTAGCATAGTTCCTTCACGTGATAACTGTAAAGGTAAATCAGTATAGCTCCTTGCAAAATACCATAGTTCTTGAAGAGCGAGATTATATTCTTATAGAGAATAAATTTTTCCATTGTGTCTTGATGTTGATTGGAGGTATTATGAGGAATGATATTTATGTAACATGATTATTTTTTTGTCGTTGTTGATGAAATTTGTTTACAATATTGATTCCCATGATATTTGTTTGGTTTACAGCAATATGCATCTGACAGTGTCATTGTAGCTAAATTGAAAAATGATTTGGAGCACAAGGAAACTGAGCTGCAAGATATAAAGTCAAAAGTTGAAGACATGGAGGTAGGATTTGAAAAAAAAAATAATTATCCAATTTATTTAATGAAAAATTAATTCATGTATTAACATGTTCTTTGAATAGTATAACCGGTTATTATCTTACGCCAACATGGATGCATAAAAGTCGCTCCCAGCTGTTTGCTTAAACGAGATTGATTCTGATAACTGAGGGAGTAAAAATATTGATAATATTTCTAAATTTGATAATTGGCAAATAGTTCTTATATTTGTCAGTAAATAATGCTGGAACAAATCAAGTTATTCAGGAAAAAAGAAAAAAAAAATTATTTTAGCAGATGATATTTATTCAGAAATAGATGTATGTGGTTGAACTTGCAAAGATGCCAGTTTTTGTGTGTGTTTGTGTGTGTATATTTCCACTTATTGAATTTGTGTTCTTAGAATTGGTAATCACCTTTTCGCTATCAGTTGTTATTTAGAATCGGGAGTTTGGATGATGTATTTTGTCCTTACTGATAAAAGCTCTTCGTAAATGAAAATATTGTGAACAATATAGTTGGAATGTCAAGCTTAATATTTTATGGAAAGGGGTTTAAAAAATTCAGTTTCTGCTGGCCCAGCACAGCATCAGAAACAATCCAATTTGTGCACAAGTGAAATATCAGCTGGATCATATACTAAAATGACAGCAGCATTGGGAAGATGGTAATAGTGAATCAGAAATTTAACCAATGACTGCACATTGCATGGTCTGTTGAGGTGAAACATCGTGAATACACCAGCAAAGTGCAATTTCTAAAATAAGATGAAAAAAAACCCAAAAAAACTATGATTGGAAATGACCATATACCTTTTGACACTACAATTATTTTGTTATTTTGTTGTTGATTTTTTTTTTCAAACCTCCCTGGTCAACAGGAAATTGTTTCGTTTATTCTTTGATATGCAAAATTATTTTGTTCATCTCATCGGTTTTAGAATCTACATTTTTGTGTTTTAAACACTCTAACTTTTTATGTTGGGACTATTGTTTTAATGAGTCATAAATTATATGCAATAGTAACAGTGTTAGCAGCTGATTTATTTTTTCTCAGTGCTATTTTGATGAAAAAATTATACAGGTTATGGCATTCCCCACATGTGCTTTGAACTTAGACTGAATACTAGATATTAATTACTTCACAGAATGAGTTGAAACAAGTAAAGAAGAGGAACAAACAACTGTGTTTTATACTGGCACAAGGAGAAAGTAAGTTATCTGTTCAAGAAGTTTTCATAAGACATGATGACTTTAATTGCCATCAGGGATATGAAAGTTATCATTTTAGTTGAATTATAAGATAATTATATATATATAATAAGATATAACTTCTGTTGTGAAAAATAATTGTTTCTGTTTTGTTGAGGACTTGCATGCTTGAGATTCACATAATGCTGCAAGCTTGTGGTATTGTGCAAAAAATGTCGAAATTCAGGAGAAATAACATCAGTATTGGTGTTACAGATGACATATATCTTTAAAAAAAAACAAAACAAGAAGACACTTTTTACTCTTCAGGTTCAGTGCAGCTATGTGTTATATGGATCTGTAATGCATTGAGTGGGGGCATTTTTTAATTTTTTTTTTGTGTTACTTTGTAGATACTCTGTTATAGATTCTTGCAAAGACGTGCAGAATTTATTAGAAATAAACACAAAAGGATATATGTTTTTCAGAACTGATAGGAATATTCAAAATCCAGATGGGCATCACATAATTTCTATACTGAGGTTCCATTTCCCTGAATCAAACAGTAGAATATTTAGTGGAAACTGAAATCACTTTATTCTTACTCACAGGAAATAATTGTAAAACTAATATGCTCTTTTTTCAGTTTCCTAATTATAGTCTTGTGAAATTTGATGAATGAACTTCAAGTTTAAAAAGGTGGTATTATTTTGGTTGACATGCCAAAAGATCAGGGTCAGAGATTTGTAAATCTATAACTTAAACTCTAAGAAGTGCAGAATTTTTATTTAGAAAACTGAATTGTATAGTCCATGCAGTGAATTCAGTATTTTATTCCATTCTGTTTTACAGTGAAAGACAAAGCCCAAGTACTTTTACAAGTTGATGAGCTTACAGCTGTCAAGGATGAATTAACAGAACAGGTATAATAGTGTCTGAATTGACATATTATAGATATAAGTGCTACCTTGTGCCTTTATTTTGCTAAAAATAATCTTTAACATCGTGATAGATGATCATTCCAGAAGGGATCCAGAGAGAGATTAAATGTCTTCATTAAAATAAAGTACAGCTTCTCTCTCTTCACATCAACATTTTGAATTGATTGTTAAATTAATACAGTGGACCCTCCAAGTTAAGACCCTTCAAAATGTTCATGAGAAAAGTCTTAACTGGGAGGAATGGTAACTGAGAGGTTCACCCAGTTATTACTAGAGAAAAATTACATACACCTATCATTATATGAATTCACTGTAAATAGTGTAAAATATCTGTAGTTTACCTTGTGTTCCTCTTTGCATGAATACATTGTAAAATAACTGTAATTTATCTACTTTTCCTCTTTGCATACATCCACAAATTGACTTGAGAGACATACAGACTAACACGGTTATTAAGGAAATGCTTAAAACAAAACTTGAGTCACAGAGAGAGAATCTTTGGGAACGTTTTTTTTTTTTTTTACTATGTAATTTGTTATGCTTATAATGAAATAAAACTATGGGCTGATACGGAAACTACGCTCCTTATAACAAACGGTTTTCGTTTCCCTGATTGCACTTTTCTTTTATTTTGACTGAGCGTAACCAAGGCCAGACTCAAGTACCAGACCAGTTTCTTCCGACATAGAAGTCGTCCATGTAGCATGAGCGCGCCAAGTACCGTTGCCCTCAATGTCCTGTACTACCTTGCAAATTCATGTAAGAGTGGTTGGAAACATAGCATTGATGATCATCTTTGATATTGGCCGGCTGCACCGCGGTTCACACGTGAACGTTACGTTACCCCTGAGAAAACCCTGGGAAGTTGGCCTTTGTCGTTTATGTTTTTCACCACGGGGAACTTGGTCACTGAACTAGAGGGTGACAAGGAGTCACACGGATGGATGACAAAGAACATGGGCTCAAAACATGTGGGTGGGTTGCAGTTTGGAGTGACGGGATAACAGAAAAGAGGATCAGAGTGGGTTGCATGTCGGATTTAAGAGGAAGTTGCTTCTCGGAGGTCCTTCATATAGAAAAAACATTCAGTCATACAATTTTAGGTCGTAACCGAGAGGAAATCCTAACTGAGAGGGTTGTAACTGGAAGGGTCCACTGTACTTTCATTTATAATCTTTCTATTTTTTATGCAGCTCAAAGATCATTTATTATGTTGGGTCACACACGGATTTAAAAAAATAAAAAAAAGAAATTTAATGTAGATCATGAAGAACTGGAATTGTTTTTTTTTTTTTTTTCAACTTGAAATTTTATGGTGGCTAGTTAGATGATCAATAATTTAATGACCTATTACTTATTGTAATTACTTATTACGTATTATTTATGGTGGGATTTGAACCTTTCAGGTTACATCATTAACTGCGGAACTGGAGAAAGAAAAATCAAAGAACCATACATTAAAATCTGAGCTAGACAAGTTGAAGGTATTTTGATTGTTTCGTGTTATAAGGAACTTCCATTGTGTTTTTGATATGAATCATTTTTTTTTTTTTTGTTGTTAGTGTATGTACATATTTAATGATTATTCTTTTTCTTTTTACCAGCATATTTCTTTGAAACTTTTTACACATATAGACATTTGAATGGGAGATCGTTTAACAGATTATCTACCCTTTCCAAAAGAGGGACTTGTGTAAGGGGTGATCATTTTGACCAGAGTTTTACATCCCTTTGCCAGTTTAAAGAGGTGTTGAACGAGCAGTGTAAAGAGGAAAAAATCCTTTTACTGCTTGCCATTCTCAAGACTGATCACCAAAAAATTTGATAAAATTATAACAATAAGAAGAAAACATTTTATTTACATCATAATTTTTTTTATAGAATTTTTCTTGGTGTATGTTTCAAGCAAAGGTTGCAAAAGTGATTTTTTTCCTCTATACACTGCTTGTTCAATCCCTCTTTTGTCTGGTAAAGGGAAGTAATAGGGCTGAGCTCAACGATCTCCTATTGTCTAACCATGTACAAATATATTTTTCATTGTGTCTTTGTCAGACTGAAAGATATGTTTATCACATAAATATTGGCACTATGCTATGAGTCAGCCAAATTACCTCCTCTTGCCAAGTACTAAAGATATTAGACAAGCATTGTACAAGGGGGAAAACCTTTTCTTTTCTTATTTCAAATCTTAGTTTGAGAAACTTCTGAAAAATTCACCATGTGATTACCTTTTTTTTTTACTTATTGTAACTTTTTCATAATAGTTGCTTCATATCTTTCAAATAACATGAGCAAAGGTGATTCTTTTTCCTTCCTCAAAGATTTGTAAAATTTCATGCTGATTGATGTAAATGTAATAGAGAAGCTTTTAAAGATACAGTGTATGCTAAGGTCTTGTCAATGATTATTGCAGTTTCAATGGCAGCTGAGTAAATAATATTGTAAACTTGTGTGTACTTTTGTGTTTGATTTTCAAGTGTAGTGGAATATCATTGCTAAGGAAGCCGGGAGACCAGGCGAAAAAGTCAAATTGCCCTCAAACCTTGAGCAGAGCCAACATCTTTGATGTCCTTTCCCTCTGCCCCATGTTCTCCCAAATACCCCTCTCTTGGTCAATTTTAGTGATGTCTCCTGCGTTCACTCATCATAGTGTGGCCATTGTTCCATATATTATGTGGAAAAGAAGACCAGAAACTAAATATTTGTTTGTATATTTATTGTGTGAATGCAGTAGTATTCTATTGACTGGTAAGAGATTTTTTGACAAATAAACTTGCTTTGCCTTAATTTTAAAATGTATTTTTTTTTCCCTTTTTTTCTTCCAGGCTAGCAAACATGGCAGTAAATGATTCACCACAGCATCACCCACATGTTGAAATGTACGTTTCTAAAGGTGACCAGTTCATGATTCCATTTCTTCTATTCCAGTTATGAAAAGCAACGTCCCTCCACCATTTTGTTACAGTATAAAAGACAATGTGTATCAGAGAGTTAATCAACAAATTCACGCCATTTTTGTTTTAATTTTAAAATGGTACCGAAATTTTTAACTGCTTTTCATTATGAAATATCCATATTCTTTTCTGTAGACTGATAAATTACATGAACTTGATTTTCTCAGAAACAGATTGAAAACAATGAGACAGATTTTGTCATTTTTGTTACCAGGAGTTCATAATTCTTTTTGTTGTTGTAAGCAAAGAATTTGAATGATAATTTTATGGCCATCTTTGTTTTTTTGGATGAAGAAGTCTATCTCTGTGTTTGCAGTATTATATTGCCTTGTTCATTCCTTCATAGCAGTTTTGTGCCTTAATTGCATGCTAAGGACATCAGGGCAGAAGTAAATATTTAGTTTAGAATATTTGACAGAAAACTGAGATGCCTTTTCTCCAGAGACAACTTTTTAAATATTATATGTTAAGGGCTGGTGCAGTTTTGCAAACTTGTTTTAGATTTGGCAAAACATAAACACCATTTTTTTACTTTTGTCTGCTTATAGTTATATTCAGGTTAATTATTAGTTAATAATGCCAACAAGTGCTTTCATCAGCCTCCTCAAGCCAAATATTCAAAGCCATCCTGATTAGTTCATACTTAACAAATCTTTGAAGGTGTACGGGTCATGCCGAAATTGAAATAAGTTCCTTCAGTTTGATTATGAAAAAATATGAATTATTGTGTCCCAGATAAACATGCATATTTTTGTTGTTGTTGTTGTTTGGTTGTTGGGTATGTGTAGAATGTTGTAAGGTAGCGAAAATTGATTTATCATGATCAGTTGTGAGTTGTGCATAGGCAGGAGAAATGGTGGTCTCTTTGACGGAAGTTGAGCTAACTAAATGACATCATTCTCGTCAATAACTACATGAGTTTAGCTTGATTCAGTTACTTGTTTTTGCGTATACTTCTGTTCAAAATTTCATTCTAGGCAGTGTTTGTGTGTTGAAGGCCTCTACCAGAAAAAAACAGGTGGAGACAAAATTTATCAGACCATGTGTGATGAAAATAAAGCAGTTGAATACAAGAATATGATGAAGTCATGAGAATGGATGGTCATTGTATTCGATAGAAGCATGTGCAGTGTTTATTCTTTTTGTACTAGATTTGCAATTTTAGTGATCTGATACTGGCACAATAGTGCATTTGCAATTAGAAGGGAAATTGTGTTATTCTCTCTCTATATCTGTGATTTGTTAATTTGTTTTGAGTTTTTAATTCTATAATATCAAATTCAAAAGAACTTGATCATTTGAATAACACTAGTATGAACATCTGACATGATGTGAAGTTAACTCATGCCATGGTAATTGATTTTGAGATGGAAGTATGAATGAAAGTGACATCAGTGCACTCATAATGAAGTACACTCTAAAAAATGGTTAATACAGAATTTGCCAGGATGAATATAGTAAGGCAAAAAGTTATTTCTTGTGATAGCTAAAATAATCCAAAGGATGAACTTTAATGATGGAAATTTGTTTATTTTGTTCTAAGAGTTCACCTGCTTGGGAAAAGAAACTCTAAAGGAGAAAGGAACATGGAATATTAAATATCATCAGCATGTTTCTGTCTGGGAAAACCATGGGGACAGTTAGACCATAATGCAAAAAGTAAAAAAATTCATTAGCCTTTGACTTTGATGGATTAGGGATATGGGCATGCATGTACATAAGCATATGTGTGCATATATGTGTCTGAATCTTTCTGATTTCCTCTGAATCTAAAGTTTCAGACACCTGTACACTTAAAAAAAAAAAAAATGTTAACACTTTTTATCCTTCAATTTTTTATTTTTATTATTATTATTTTTAAATTTAGTAAAATAGTTGCTTCTTCTCATGCTGTGAAATATACCTTTGTTGGTCACTTTACTTTGGAATGGGAACAAAATTGAGTTATCTGATCTACACCTCCCCCTAGCTTCCAGTGCTCTTTGTGGATATGTGTATTTTTCGCAGAAGACTAGCATTTCTGTTGGACTTCATGCCCATGCTGGGCAAACTAGAGGAGCTATAATATAACAAAGTTTGGGGGCACTTTAAGGAGCTGGGGATCAGATTTTTATTTTATTCTTGTTTTTGTTTGTTTTCGTTGTGTATAGTCTGTATAGTCTGTGTTCATGTATTCATACTGTGCTCAACTACTTCTCAACTCTCAGTAGTCTATAGAGAGATTGTTTCAAAGATTAGGGAGGGGGGATTCTAATTTGTTTTCCAATATCAGTGGGAAACTACCAGATATGTAAAAGTAAAAGGGAAGTCAGCTCGTAAGCTTAGAAATCTCAGAGCCCGTAATACAATGAGTAATGGCATCAAAACATCTCACATTGTATTCAATTAAAATAACTCTAATTCTCTTAATTTTTATTTACGCACAAAAAGGGATAATTCCCTGGGGTGTGGAGAAGAAATTAACATTAGAAAGTGTCAAGGCGCGGGTCTGACAAGAGCAATTCCTTTCCAAATGTGAACCAGTGCAGTAACACATAGTACATATTCTAATACATTGTTGCTATGCCTGAACTGTTAGCTCTTGAACATAGCTATGAATCACTTTGAAAACCCTGACAATTCAGCATTTTCCTGCAGTGATTGTTAGGGTTAATGAAACATTTTTCTTGATTGAATAAAATGCTAAATATTTGGTGCTGCCATTCATGTTAATATGGGCTCTCAGATTTTGTGACCTGACTTGTGTCTCTGTTAACTCTTGATACTTTCTCACTGATACTGGATACAAAAAGAGACACGATTTTTAACCATAGTTTTTAATCAAATGAGACATGCTGACTGATGATAGTGACCATATGTCTTGCGCCCAGAGCAAATGAGTCACAAGTCACTCCAGGTGATCGCAAGTTACAGTTGTTTTTATTTTTCAGCTCAGATACGAAATTTTTCTTTTCACAATAGATAAGATTTAATTTTCGTTTTGTGGAAAACAAGTCTAATTGGAAAATAGTTAAAAACGGTTTGAAGTCTTCCCGATCGACTTCTGACTTGAATGCCCTGGCTGCGAGACATATTTATCTGTGGGCATTCTTGATTTTTTTTTTTTTTTAGATGTTTTACAAAAGTACAATATGAGTTAATGCATAAAGTGAGCTTGTTTACCAGTCTGGTGTTAATTTACATTCTAAGTGTCAGTAGATGGACTGGAGGAAAGAGGATGACTGTCTGATCTTTCATGCTAGACAATTTTTTTTCTCGTATGTTTATTAGGTGGTCAAGAATTGTTCCTACCATCAGTGAGGCTTTTTTTTTCAGTCGTTACTTCCCGTTACTGGTACAAAGGATATGATGCAGGCACCGTAAAGAAGGAAAGAATCCCATTTTGCTCCTGTGGTTTTGAAGGATATGCAGCAAAACAATTCTAAAAATATGAATTACCGTGATAAGAAAAAAAAAACAAACTTGATCAGATGGTGAATTTTTCTGAATGTTCGGTTACTCATGTTTCAAATAGTAAGAGAAACAATGATTTTCTTCCTCCTTTAAACAATGCTTGTATTCATACTTGTTGTGCTAAGCAAAGGAACTAATTTTGGCTGATGGTTAAAAATGGCTTATTAGCCTATAATTTGATGAAACTTTTAGATGATGAAACTTTTATTGTACTTCTATGCCTCTTGATGGTATATTTTTTTTTTTACCCATTTTTTATCATGAAATTGAAGTTGTTGTATGTTTCAAGTCGGTATCATTTACTTATGCATCTATTATTTTTTATTATTGGTATTACGATTTTTAATTTTTTTTGTGTGTGTGTACAAAGGGCTGGATGGGTCTTTTGAATAAAAGTGAGAAGATAAAATACTGCATCAATTGTTATACCATTCATTATTTTGTTTAATTTTTTTCCCTTTCATTTTGCTCATACATGACTACAACAAATGGATATCACAATGTAATGTAATATTAAATTCAAAAGAACTTTATCATTGAACAATATGAACAACCAGTGATGATAACAGAAAATTGCCAAAAAAGAGGAAAATTTTTCATAACTCAAAACATGTAAGAAAACAGCCCTCACCCTTCTCCAACCCATATGCAAGCCTATCTGATAAAAAAGAAAAGTCTTATATTTTGATATCAAACTACTTAAAAGAAGTTTCATTTTACCTTTAAACAAATGCTGGGGGGCATACTGGAGTGGAAGGGAGGCAGGGTGGGTCGCGATGCCTACTGTTATCGAGGAGAAAAAGAGGAAACTAACTGGCTGAAGGGGAAAAAAAAAGAGGATTTCCGCCAATTGGCGGAAAATTATCATCACTGAACAACTGACATAAGATGAAGTTTACACATACATATAATCAGTTTTGAGATGAGGGTATGAAAGTAACATCAGTACACTTGTAATGAGGTATTTCAAGGTAAGTCATGTGACAGGAAACACTGATCACAATGGGTTTGTTTATGTCGTATGAATATTTGTGAATGCTCATCATGCAGAGCATATACACAAATCAGTTTTGAGCAAAAATCACTGAAGACTGAGCCTTTTTTGGGTTTACATATGCTGAAGACTGCAGTTTTCAGGGGTATTTCAAAAATTTAAAAAAAAAAAAAAATTTTTATAGTCCCTTTCAAAAATAAAAAAAAAATAAAACAACTTTTTATAGTGCCACATCAATCATTCCAGCATGTATGACAGTACTAAAGCAGCCCTGTATGATACAGAAAACAAAGTGATTATGCCACTGTTATTATTTAACGATTTTTGTAAAAATGGGACAAGTTTTGCATTTCCTGAGAATTTTGGAAAAATATACCTGGAGTCAAATAAATCATCTGAAACCAAACAAAGAAAAAAAGAACACAAATTTATGCATTCTATAGGTGGGTAAGTCTATGTAGTGTTCAGGAATAAAAAAAAAAAAAAAAGTAAATTCTCACATTCTTGCCTCTCTCTGCTCGACATTGTGTTACCTAGATCAACATAATATAAGTGAGTTGTTCAGCATCTGCACATTCACTTCGACTAGCAACTTCCCTAGTTCTTCAATATCTCTAAAAGTTGAAGACCTACTTCCGCCAAACTCTGAGTGAAACAAAAGAAATGGTGACTCTATAGTATGAGACAGTTCCCATGGCTTTTGCATGAACTGCGTTGGTGAAAAAAAAAAATTGTGAATTCGATCCCGCAAAGGTTGTGGGAACGTCCCATTTGACATCAGGACCATCCCGCAACTCTTGCGGGAACTGTCGCCAGTGTGTTAATCATGTGACCGATCTTGAAATACCTCTTTGGAGATTTCTGTGTGGCCAGCATAACACAAATTAAATAGAAATTCCTCAGCTGATCAGAAAAGCTGAATACAAACACTACTAATTTTGAAGATGATAGCAATACATGTGCTAAATGGAAATAAAAAAGTTGAAAAAAATGTAAGACATGAAAACTTATGCATCTGATTACACCTACAAAGCTATGGAAGTAAGATTTTGTTCAACATGGAGTGTCAAGAAGAAGCACTTAAATATGTTTTAAGATTTCAATTTCATATTGTTCATAATATTGAATGGGGGCCCTTTCCATGATTAAAGGGGTAGTGCAACATCATTTTGTGGTATCAAGTTTCTTTTTGTTTTTGCCTCAGATGAAAAGCTACGGTTGT